>WYDF02064235.1:0-11659 GCA_009867245.2 Adranes taylori
ATCTATGCGCTGTATATTTTATAGTTGGATTCTTTGTCAAGGATTTTTATTTTTTTTATGTCAAAAGCGAAGTTGTGTTTTTGTTCGACTCGCAACACACCATTTCGAACAATGACACAACTTCGATTTTGACATAGAAAAAATAAAAATCCTTGACAAAGAATCCAACTATAAAAACGCTTCATACTAAAATCCATCATCATAAAAAGAAACAAAAGCAGCACAAACAGTACAGATTACAACAACCTAAGTAAAATATACAGCGAACTGGTAAAAGAAAATCCAACGACGACAAAGAATAGCCGACTACCGTCAACTGACCCACCGAACTAGAGTAACGAAATCACCTAAACGCAAACTGACATAAGAAAAACCATAACGCCATACACATTATCACACATTAATCAATCAGTCAGCAATAACAATAATACATGAAACACGGATACATGGCGACAATACGACATCAAAACAATCAACAAAATAATTAAAATTATGCATCAGGTAAACTAAGAATAGCAATTATTTTTACTAGTTAGTTCATATCTAGCATATATCAATATATCATATCTATATCATTTTATGTTATCTTTACATCAATTTACATATAATACTTTTATAACTAAGTAAGCGTCTTGTATTTTGTAACCTGAGGAAGTTTACATACTAAAAGAATGCTTGCTCAATAAATTATAATTTTATTTAAAAACTATCCAATCTACGCAAAGAAAACCAAAAAAATAAAAAAATATACTTAATTAAAAATGGAAGAAAACCAAACAATACATACTATTAACAATTGATTGCATATTTTTTTAAAGCACAATTTCTAATGGGCAAGATAGATATGATCTGAGGTAGTAAAACAAAGAATAGCAGGTATCTATCTGTAGAAATAACTCGGAACTGGGAACGCATCAAATCGAATGTTGCGAGAATAGCAGCATGTTTCCAGCAAGCATGCAACAGGCGGCTCGTAATTCGCAACAGGAATATAAGTCCGAGACTCATCCAGTTACATGAATCCTTCACTCCATCGAGCGTGTGAGAGACAGCACATCAAAGCGTTTCTAAATACAAAACGTAAAGAATATCGCTGAATATCGGACGTTCAGAACATCGCGACAATGCTTACGCGTTATACGGAAATGTCTCGGCCTATTACTAGTGCTAGTGTGTCAGGCGCAGGCTGAGGTACACGTGGAACGTGAATGGAAAAAGGTCGAGATCTAAAATATGTGTGTAACAGAAAATTTGTGCGATATGAACGAACAGAATATTGCCGATGACATTAGCATTATATTAGCGCTAGCTACCCGTCTACCGGCCAACGATATTCTAATTTATTGAGCGTTATTTTTAGAATTTGCGTCTTTCCGGTTCTTGTCATGTATATCTTATTCAATATCTTACATCTAGCGAACGAATAGTAAACCTCGGTATTCAAGTGAAAATCTTTATCTTCACTTGAATAAAGGATTTTTAGATTATTTGATCTCATAGTCATTTTCAGTAGTATCCGTATTTTTTATTAAAAGGATTAAATAAATCTTTCTTTTACTGAATATTTTTAAAATCAAGTTATAAACCTGTACCTCACAGGTAAAAAATCATATTAGAGAAAACGATATTTAAAATTTCAATAAATCTAGGCAAACAAATGTTGAACTAAAAATCTTTTACTAAGGTCCAATTACAAATTATTGCTGGACTATCAAAACATTTTGGCTTTGAGATAACAGTTGAAAACGTTTTATCAAATATTTTTTTCTGATATAAAAGTTAGTTTTCGAAGCATTTTAAACAGTTATGAAACAATAATGAAATATTGTATCGCCACCATAAAACAGTTATACCCAAGTGCATGAATTTTTATCTATCATATACCACATACGTACGAATATACCATACACGTACGTTTTTTACTATTTCACCTTAGTACGTCTGTTTTACTCAAATCAGTGCTCTTTCACTCAATTCTGTCAATCCTCTTTTACTCAATCCTATCAAACATAATTTATACGGGGGGTCATAAGGAACAAACATCCGCAAAAAAAATTCTTGGTCCAAAAATTAAAAGAAAGGCGTATTTTTAATTGAGTGTGTGTGCATATGTACATGCGGATGTACGTGCACGTAACCTATTAGACTGATTTGGCTGAAATGTGGTACACAGGTGCACACCATTGTTTCACAAAAATGGTTTTTTCATATCTTTTATAAATCCAATATGGCGGAAATGCGCCATTTGTTTCACAAAAAATTTTCAAACTAGGAGTCTGAAATTTTGCACTCATACAGTGCGCTGAACAAAAAAGACCGTTGTGTTTTGTTCAGGGTTTAAAAATACTTTAAATATATCTCAGAAAATATAAAAGATAGGACATTCAAATAAACCTTATTTTATAGGCCACCTAATGCCATTTCGATTTTAGCCGCTTGAATTTTTTGGTCAAATCACAATTGAACATATATACACTGTTTTATTTTTAATTTGCGGTCCATTTTCTCGAAAACTTTCGCTATATATTTTTTCTAATTTCTTGTATCGAGAAATCTTTTAATATTTAAGGGACTAAACGAGTTTAATAAAATTGCACACGTAATTTTGGGAGTACTTGATGAATATATTTTAAAACAAAAGTAAATAGATTTTAAATAAAACATATAAATACACTAATATTACCAGGGTCGGTATAAAAAAATTATTTTATTTGAAATGTACCAGGGCCGTAGAAAAAAATAAGGGGCCGGACCATTCTGTTGAGTGTTCGTTAAATTTTATAGTTTTTATTTGCAAAATTAATTTGTAGTTTGCGAATGGTTCTAGAAATAAATATTGATATCAGTGGCGGATCCACATTATAATTTTGGGAGAAGTGGCAGATTCAAATGCTCATTTTAATTAGAAATTAAGTTTTAAAAAATATTTGACGTTTTATGATAGTGCTTTTGAAATTTAATATATATTATTGTCAATAGCAGGTCCACATTATTAGTTTTGGGAGGGACTTAAACTGATCATTTTATTTAGAAAAAGAGTCTTAAAAAATATTTCACGTTTTATAATGGTGCTTTTGGAATGTAATAAATGTTTTCATCAGTGGCGAATTCACATTATAAATCTGGGAGGGGTTCAAACTGATCAGTTTCACTTTATATGTTTGGGAGGTGTTCAAACTGATTATTTTATTTAGAAAATCAGTATTTAAAAATATGTTACGTTTTATGATGGCGCGTTTGGAATTTAATAAATGCTGTTATCAGTGGCGGTCTACATTATAATTTTGGGGGGTGCTCTAACTAGTAATTTTAATTAGAAAATCAGTTTTTAAAAATATTTTACGTTTTATGATGGTGTTTTTGGAATGTAATAAATGTTTTCATCAGTGGCGAATTCACATTATAAATCTGGGATGGTTTCAAACTGATCATTTTCAGATTATATATTTGCGAGGTGTACAAACATTTTATATAGAAAATTAATTTTTAAACATATTTTACGTTTTATGATGGCGCGTTGGGAATTTAATAAATGCTGTTATCAGTGATGGATCCACATTATAATTTTGGGAGGGGTTCAAGCTAATCATTTTATTTAGAAAGTTGGTTTTAAAAATATTTTACGTTTTATGGTGGCACGGTTGGAACTTAATAAATGTTATCAGTGTCGGATTCACATTATAAGTTTGGGATGTGTTCAAGCTGATCATTTTATTTAGAAAATCAGTTTTTTAAAATGTTTTACGTTTTATGATGACCCGTTTGGAATTTAATAAATGCTGTTATCAATGGCGATCTGCATCATAATTTTGGGAAGTGCTCTAAATAGTAATTTTAATTAGAAAATCAGTTTTAAAATATTTTACGTTTTATAATGGTGCTTTTGGAATGTAATAAATGTTTTCATCACTGACGAATTCACATTATAATCTGGGAGGGGTTCAAACTGATCAATTGCACAATATATGTTTGGGAGATGTTCAAACTGATTATTTTATTTAAAAAATCAGTTTTTAAAAATATTTTACGTTTTATGATGGTGCTTTTGGAATGTAGTAAATGTTTTCATCAGTGGCGAATTCACATTGTAAATCTGGGAGGGTTTCAAACTGAATAGGTACACATTATATGTTTGGAAGGTGTTCAAACTGATCATTTCTTTTAGAAAATCAATTTTTAAATATATTTTACGTTTTATGATGGCGCGTTTGGAAATTAATAAATGCTGTTATCAGTGGCGGATCCACATTATAATTTTGGCATGGTTTCAAACTAATCATTTTATTTAGAAATCAGTCTTTAAAAATATTGTACGTTGCTTTTGGAATTTAATAAATGCTGGTATCGGTGCACATTATGGCGGATTTACATTGTAAATCTGAGAGGGGTTCAAACTAATCATTTTATTTAGAAAATCCGTATAAAATTTTTTTTATGTTTTATGTTGATGGTGCTTTTGGAATTTAATAAACGCTGTTATTAGTGGCGGTCTACATTATAATTTTGTGACGGGTTCAAACTAATCAGTTTATTTAGAAAAACTTAGGGGCTGAAATTTTCTTTACATATATTACCATGAAATTATGCCATACCTCCAACTGGTATAGAACATGAGGTTGTCACATTTAAACTTTAACAAACTTTTTGGTACATCTCAGAAACTATTATAGATAGGAAAAATAATTGTAAACGCCCAGTTTCATAATTGTCGACTGTACGTGCCGTAGGTAAATATGGGAACCGGGGAATTTATGGGTTCGCAAATTTGTTCGTAGGTGAATTCAAAAGTTCAAGGCCAGACTGCTGTGTTAGAAATTTTCCAAGAGAGGCCGTAGTCAAGAGTGAGTCAAGAGTCGCGGCAAAGCGAACAGCGGAGCTGTCCGCGCTGTAGGCAAATACAGGAATTGGGATTCATGGGTAGGCCATTTATTGGGTACGCAATTTATGGATTACGTTATTTTACGTTTTATTTAATTTAGCTTAAACAACTATTGTGCACATTGAATTTAATAGACGAGTTATAAAGTGGCAGTTAACATTAAAAGGTTCAACTTCTGTTTTATTCAAAATATAATACAATGAATGACTTCCAGTATATGAAATACGAGGTGGTGATCAAGTCCACGAATTTTTGAACATTGAACTTAGTTGTTGAACATTGAAGCACAATGTAGCTTCAAGTTAGACATTTCTGGCATGGAAGATAGTCCTACGATACGTATGAAGAAATGTAAAAAAATTATATTATTTTTAAGAATTCTGAATTCATATCTTATAATACATACCCATAATCTAGTTTTTAAATAAACAATCCATGTAAAGACCTAGCGCTACTTAGGCTAACAACGTAGGCTTGATGTCAGCTGGAACTATATGTACCACATCAAGGTTTCTCACATCAATTTCGAGTGCTGTCTATTTGGATCAATTTTCTTTTGATAATAAAACCACGCATACCTATTTTTGTTTGGCTTAACATCAGTATTTAACATCAAGTCATTAAAATGTATTTATAAAAATGTCCTTCTTACTGTCAAAACCAACTAAATTATATCATAATCGCAATGAGGTGTCTCACATATTTGGTAAGTGTAAAACCAAACGTACAATAAAACACAGCAAACCGTAAAACATCTCTAAGGGAACTCAAAATTGGCGCCGACACCGATCGAATTTTATCAGCATGTATGAAAATGCTCTTAAAATCTTTATGTTGGACTATTTCCGGCAAACGACAAACTATAAAACTTTATTCTAAAGCGCCTAATAGCTTAAACTTAATTGGTTAATATAAACTTGTAACTTTGCAATTACATTTAAACAAGTATTTATTAACATTTTCTTTTTAATTAAATCTGTTGAATAATTTTGACAATGCGTCTCATATAATTTTTGATAACCACGAAATCAATTAATAAAATCCATGGTTTAGCCTCATGATAAGCATATAATGAATAAAAAAAATTTGACTAAAACAGAGAACATAAAATGCAACCTTGACAAACTTCACTTTGTATATTAATGTAATTTGTGTTTCCGTACTACAGATAAGTATATGATAAATATAGAATTCAATGTAAAATTTGGGACACATGTTTTGGACTTTCTTGAGTCCACAATAAAATTGTTTTTGAAAACTGTCTTTCTGTAAATGAGAGTGTGTTTAGCGTTTTCTCTTAAACTACTGCACCGACTAGAGTAAAATTTGATAGACAGTGTATAATTAAGTAAAATGTTCTTATATTATTAAGTAAAATGATATGATACAGTGTATAATATGTGCATTGTAGAACAAACAGTAAGAAACTAAATGTGATCAAATAAATTTTAACAAAGACTCGACCTATCTAAAAGGATATTCTATTCAATATCGTGTTCAATTTATATTTTTTATAAAATTTACATCTAAATATTTGGAATATATCGGCCTAAACCAATCGTATTTCTATTGATTACGATTTATTTAAAATATGTATATTCATATAATATTTAAAATATTTCTACAATTTTTTGCTACATTTGCAATGTGATGATCGTTGTTTATAAAATATTTGGTCAAGCGAAGAATAAGGATAGTCGTTTTACTTATCAAAGTAAGTTATTCATATGTTTTTATATATGTATAATTATTTGTTTTAAAATAAATTTGAACAATTTTAATTTTTGTAGGATTTGTGCTTTGAAGGTTTTTTAACTTTCACCTTAGTGCATCTCTCGTATTCACATTACTGCAATATTGTACCTAAATCAAAGATTTAATAATGTATAGTTTACCACAAAATCGAATGGTGAACCAATTTTTTTTAGTCTAATGTGAAAACAGTCTATATTTTTCAATTTTGTATTTCTGTGTGCATATATATGCAACCCGAATAATTCAGACCCTAATGAACCAATCACCCCATGGTAAATATTAAATATATAAATACATCCAAGATGACTTAAAAATAATAATAAGTTACTGTACCATTCTACAAGAGTTCTATATCTCCTTGTCCAATTCTGTCTAATTTTTGTCTAATATTGATTAATTCAGTGGTCTATGTCTTTTTCGTTGAATATCTTTTTGTTTAATTTTCTCTTGTATCCTCAATTCCAGTTTATCTCCGATGAAGTAAATAAACTACAAGTGCGCAACTTAAAATTAAGTTACCATTTAATTCCTGTTTTTCAGTATTTCTGAGACGCTTTGGAAATTTTTAAATACTTTGAACATGTAAACATTTTTGTTTGATTTGCAATCTTTTTACTCGTATTTTTGATCTGCTATTTTTTTATTTTACATTTCCTGTTGTAATTTTAAAGGACTATTTGTGCAAATTTACTTAAACGATAAATTTTGTTCAGTCAGTGTTTCAAATTAACTGATTTAAAGCATATAAATAGTAATTTTAATAATTAATACGTGATTCGTTTATGTAGTGAAAACTTAACTAGTTGAAAAATTGGATTATTATCGAATATAAACTAAGCTGCAGTTTATAGAACAAATCCATTTAAAGAGGTAATAATCATCAATTGGGGGCCGAAAGAAAAAAATATCTACATAAAAGTCTACATTTTATTCTTATATAAAAAATATGTATGTAACAGAAAATAATAGATATTTTTAAATTATTCCTATATGTTTCAACATTTCGTAAAAACAGAAAACTGACTTTCCACATTGGTAAAGGAAACCAAATTTTAAATTACACAGCTTATTAAAAATTATCTATTAAACAAAATTAAATAAGTTACAAAAAACATTAAGTAATCCCTAAATAAGAAAAAACAACAAACAATAAAGATTATAATAAAATCTTCTTGCCACCTCCTTAACAAATTTATAGCCTTAAACGTCTTTACATAACTCTCATTTTTTTAATTACATTCAATTTTTGCGTAAGTCATTGCCATAGTGTAAAACTATGATTTCCACAGTGTTAAAGTTCCACAGTGTAAGATCTAAAACGGTACCCTCAGGAAGTGATATCTTAGACATAGTTTGTCATTGTTTCCGATCTTCTATATAACTGGAGATTATAACCTACAGATACGTTGGTGTACTTTGCTTTTTTAAAACTACTAAGATGCCAAAACGCCGAGTTAAATGCAGTTTGGATAGCTGGCGTAAATACCAACTTTATAAAATTTTTGTATTTTTATAAAATTTCGATCATCACATTTAGAAACCGATATATTAACATTGATATCTAAGATCTGTTTATTTAACGATACAAAGAAGCCAGATTTAGATATAATATGACAAAATGGTGAAAAGCTTGTTACGTTCAGCAGACGCTGCGTTCAGAATATAAAAAGTACAGCCCCCGAAATATGGCTTCACCATTCATTTGATGTGAGAATCTAAATTTGGCTTAGCTCTGCATGGTTTACTTTATATTGATCGCCAATTTAAGAAAGTTAACTATAAGAATCTGGAATTTGACACAATGGTAAACTTTTGTTAAAATATTCATCACTCTAGTCTGAATTTGATAATTGCTATTTTTGTTACGAGTCTTCTATTAGCAGATGAACAATTATTATTTTTGTTGGCAAGCATGGTAAATTAAATATGGCAAGCATAGTAAATTATGCACTCTAAAATTACAACTGCATAATTTTAGCACACACAATACATCATGACACAGCTGTCAATGACGGCTCTAAAGAGAAGCTCAAAATTATTTCCTATTAATGTTAATTATTTCCTTTTTCATTGTCTATCATAAGTTCAATATCTCCACAAGAATCATATATCCTCCCAGAACAAAACTCTAGGAAAGCAACTGTAAAAAAGAACATCCAAATTATAATGCTGGTGTCACTCACAAGCGCAACATATTTCTAAAAGTAATTAGCAAAGGAACTGTTAATACTATAAGCGGCAGGAAAATCTATTGCTCATAACATACAACATAGCAATAAAAAAATATCAAGTACGCGATCGCAACTCCATTTTTCATATATTGGAAGTCATAACTTTTATTATATTTTGCATAAAACAAAAGTTGATCAATTTATTACCTTTGTTTTGACTGTTCCTTAAATCTCGTCTATTAAATTCAATTAGCACAATAGTTGTTTAGGGTAACTAGTCTACCCTATAAAGCGCTTGCCCATAAATTTCGTGCGAAGCACGCCGGACCCTCTTAAACTTTTGAATTCTGAAATATATCGAATTTTATACTTTCTGGAATATGTCGAAAAGTTTGTTAAATTTTAAAAGTGGCAAAGTCACACTCTATATCAAGTGGATACATGGGACGAATTTCATAGAATCATGCATAATACAAGATTCTATATGCGACCAGAATTTCAGCCTCCTAGTTTTAAAACTGAATTTCTCAATAAAATGATCAGTTTGAATCCCTCGCAAAATTATAATTTGGACCCGCCACTGATAATCACAACATTTATTAAATCACAGGAGCACCGTTTTACAGATCTCACAAAACGTCCTATAACTTCGCTGCTATGTGCTATTATTAAGTATTACGCGTATGTATGTTCAATTAGCGACAAATTGAGAAGTTTTAGCATATTAAGAGTCATATCTGTGAAATCATAAGAGTCAGATCCCTCATGTGTGATATCGTTATAAACAGAAATTTAAGGGCAATAAACATGACTAAAATATAGAGAATATTACTAAAAAGTTTCTTAACAAAATTTATTGCTTAAAATCGGTTCAATATATTCAATTGCTCAGATTGGCAGAATTGAAGTCTCTTAGTTATACATATGTTCCCCAAGTTTAATTTTTTCAACTTTCATAGGAACCGAGATATTTAGGTAGTACAAGTTTTTTGCAAAGACAAATTATTTTGATGTTTCGAGATGCATTTTTTAAACTCGCGTAATCGGTTAAATATTAAAGGATCTTTCAACACAAGAAATTTTATAAAAGTTTAAAAAAGAAAACACCAGGTATATATGTTAAATTGTGATTTTAGAAAAAAATGTTTCAAATATAATCGAAAGGCTTTAGGTAACCTATACAACATAGTTTATACAAATGTCCTAGCTTCTATAATTTCTGAGATATATTAAAAAGTTGCTGAACTTTATACTTGACAACATCGCGTTGTATAATAGTTGGCAACATGGGACTAATATTGTTCGGCGCAGAATACAATGTACTATATGTGTGCAAAACGTCAGCCTCCTACTTTTAAAACAGAATCTTTGAATAAAACAAATATACGCCTTTTTTATCCACCATATAGGATTAATAAAAATAAATAAAAAAAGACCTTTCTATGGAATCATCGTGTGCACCTAGCTATCAAATGTCGTCCAAATCGGTATAACAGATTAGGAGTTATTTTTGAACATCTACAGTACGTACCTACCTACATCACCGAAAAATATAACTAATATATATAACTAAATATATATTTTTTATTTTTGAGAGAGAACTTTTTATTTTTTAATTTTCTTTTACGGAAAATTGTTCCTTAGAACCTGATATTTAATGCACAAATAAACGGATTGCAGTAATATGAATACAAGAGACGTACGAAGGTGAAATAGAAATAAATGTTCAAAACTGAATCTTTCATATATCTGCACGTATTGCATGCGCATATGGTATATGAAAGATAAAAAAATGAATCTCTCATCCGCGTACAATTGTAACAAATGAAAGATCGAGAGAAAAAGAAGCTTGTGATTTTCAGAAATCGATCGTAAAAGCTAAGTAGTATGTGCTAATTGAAAAAATGATATACGTAATAAACGTACTGAAAATATATGCACAGCTTGTAAGTCTGATCTATAAACAAACTTTTGTTATTAATAATTATGTTTGCTTTGTTTTGTGAAATAATCTCTTGATCTCCTTTATTTCAATAGGTTCATGTCGTTGTATTTTATAATGAGTTTCAAGAGGTGGAGTTTTGTAAGGCTTTTGTGTAGTTTTTGATAATGTAAATATTGTACAATATCTGTTGATAACAATAGATATTGTACTAGATATGTATTATAGAGGTTAGTCCTAATTTTCTCTTATTAATGTAGCATAAAAAAATATATTTTTGCTACACAATTTTCGAAAGTATTATAAATGTACTTCAAACTATTAGAAAATCTAATCACCCTGAGACAGCAAAGAGCCATGGTCCCTGAGACAGCAATATAGTGAACGTTCAACATAACACCTACTTGAAAGACACAATAAATCAACGTAAATCTTTACCTTTTTGCCTCATATTGATGATATCAATATTTCATAGAGAATTGCTAGCGGAAGACTGAAACGTAATCTATTTTCCACCTGCTGCTTTTCGAGATAGAGGGAAAATACATACATATATTAGTGCACGATAAACGCATGCACGACGACATAGTATATCACATTTGCATCGTATGTGGTCGTGTTGCATGCATACTGTTATGCGTGAAAGCGTTGTATTTCCAGAAAAGTTATTATTAGATTGGAGCTGTTCAATTTTATGAAGTATCGAAACCTTATTTTATATTAAAATGGATAATATACATTTTCGGAAACGGCCGCACAAGTTTTGAATCTAGAAATGCCAAATTCCCCAAGCTATAAAAAGTATTTATAAAAACGGAACATTTAATTTTGGGGGATAATTTAACCTGAAAAAGAAAGTGTCATCTATAAAGAAACTTTATTACAGTAGATATATGACATCAATTCTGAAAA
>WYDF02064257.1:0-11659 GCA_009867245.2 Adranes taylori
ACACTGGCAGAAACCCAGCAACTAACTTTGCAATTTCGTTAGATGTAAGTATCGCAACACCATTTTTATTTTGTGTGTTTTCATCTCCGGAATAGTATATTGTAAGTAACTACCTCTTGAATGTTTTTTCTATCAAATTAAAGCACCATCCAATGGAAGTTTCTTAAGCTGTGCCAAATTTTTTTTCATTTTGCCCACATTTTTGGGATATTTTACTGCGATTGTTTATAGCGAATCAAAATTTGAAGTTATTGACACATTTGCTTGACTTATTTGTCCAAATTCAATATCGTTATTGTCACAAGTTGTAATATGTTCTATTTTTTTTTATATCATTATATTTGATGGACTATAATAATTTTCTAAAACATATATTGCTCTTGCATAAAACTCAATTTATTTATAATCTTTCAAATCCGGCTAATTTATCGAATCCGGCTCATCATAGTGGTAAGCTGTACATGTAAGCTAAAACATTTATTTCGAGGCGATAAGCATTAATTCTTTTTTCTTTTGTGCTTGCCAAATAAAAATTAGTTAATTGGCCAACATATTATTTGAATGTAATTACATCGCAAAGTAGTTGTGACGACCCATTTCTTCAGAAAATAATGCATTCAGCCAGTATGTGAACCAGAAATCTTGATATTGCGTCTTCCATTAAAATAAAAGGAGTTTATAGAGTTTATAGATCACTGTCGCCAACAATGTACCAGAAGAGTCGACGGCGATGGCCTTCTCATGTGATGGGATTTAACCATCCTTTACCCAGAGTAGGTGGTAATGGGACATCTCTGGCTTCTCTCGCATCTCTGGTGGCTCTGGCGCTGTTCTCCTCGCTTTCGCATCGAAGGCATAGATTTTAGGGAAAGGTTTACAGAATATTTCTGGGAGAGTAAAAAGAGATGGATATGAAGATACGATGAGGAAAGATCGAAAAATTTAGCCAAAAGTTGATAATGGAATTTTGTTATGTACCTGATCTGATGTTTATAAAATTTCTTTCGGACTTTGTTGAAAGTAATTTAAATTTTACATAAAAATAAGTGATTTATTGTGGCACTTACTAGAACAAACCGTTCTTAATACTGCGAATCTGCTCTCTGTTAAAAGCTTCGTCTCATCATTAGAAAAGAATTATTTCGATTGAAACGCGCGAATTTCACTCACTCGAAGACAATCGGAATACATCCGAAATCTAAATGCATCTGGCTGTGTAGACCTATTGGAGCCTTTTATATAAAATATCTTATATACATAAACTGTACATTATGTTACATAATGTATATATACTGAAAGGTGGTAGAAAATTTACATGGACAGGAACGTAAAAATTAACAACGGTATTTGAAATAAATAGAAAATGTCATTCACATTTTTGGTTGGAAGCCATAAAAAAACATTGGAACATGAAGCTATTAAGAATGGCCGTTATGAGATAAGGAAATCTCTTTCTAAAATTCACAAATAAAGCTAAACACATATATACAATTTCATATACTAGTAAATAAAAAGTTTGAAATGCTAAGCTCACGTGCAAGAAGAATCATAACCTAATGCCGTTTTTGTCAAGAAATCGAACCATCGTTATGTAAACATACTGCACCTGTTTTGGACTTTAGCATATCTATGTACCTTTTGAATCATATGAGTATTGCAAAAATTCTCGTGTTAAACACCGTACAAATTTACTTGTAATTATATTATCTTAATTATCAATTGCTAATTATTAATTTAGCTACTTGCTAGCGAATTAAAATAGTGTAACGATATTCTTTTTTGAATTAGTTATTTGATGACTCATTGTTTTATTCTTTTACGTTGGAGGCTGTTCAGCCGATAACAAATTACTCCATGAACGACCTTCAACTCTTTCTGGCTCCTTGTAACTGCATGATGGAATCTGTAACAAAAGTTGAACCTCGTTCTTACACTCTCGTTTTAAAATGTATCCCAACAAAATTGCTACTCACATATTTGCAATCGTTGAGAATTTTGTTCTTATATTGTTATTATTATTATAATAACAAAATAATAATTTTTAATAAGGAGATTCGTTATTTACATTTAACTAGGGGATTCTTATTTCAATTAATAAAGGCATTCATTATTTACAATTCTTAGAACATACAGAGCGCGCGTGATAAATTTGCAAAATTTTAATAAAACATAAAATATATCACAATAGTGTTATTTAGAAATAAATTTATTCTTATATGTAATTAAATAAACATAGCCATTATCTGAACCTGAAACTTGTTCAGATAATGACTAATGATGCTATAATATATGATGCTATAATATACATGTTGGCTAGATGAAAGCAGCGTTTAAGTTTCCGTACTGAATGACTCAAATACTTTGGGCATGTGTTAATCTTCTCAACATTGGATTTTTTCAGCAATTAGGTAATCTATTTTGATGATGTTTCTGAACAAGTTTTTCAATTAAATAATAATATAATGCAACGTAATGTGATATTATAATATGTTTGTTTTGATAGTAAAACATATACACAAGTAATTTACTATAAATGTAATCGATTTACATCATCATGCAAATTAGAACGTTTGTTGCATTTTTGCTAGCGTTATGAATTCTTCGCTAATTGTTTGTTTAAAAGGAATAGGTCTCTTTATTTGTGGGTCAAATTTAAATAATTATGTAAATATTTCTATGTAAAATGTACGCCTTATATCTTAAAATATATTAATAAAATTATATATCACAATAAATAAAATATTATAATTCATAAAATGCTTCTTGAACATTTTCCACTGTCCTGACTTACGACATTCTGCCGTCTCAGAATGAATGGGTTGAAGCTCGAATGTGAGGCCGGAGTTTCTTGTTTTGCGAGTATACTGATGTCTTGGCGCGTTCTTCATCCTTGTAGTCTCTTCCAAGCCATGATGATGAAAAATCCTCCAGCCATGACTCCTATAATGATCCAAATTGACTATGGTGCCAAATTTATGTCTTCAATTTCTGGTTCAGTTCTTCTTCCCTAGTTTGTATCAGCTACAGATCTTCACCTATCACTTCTTGGGATTCCTCCTGGCTGTTGTCGGCTTAATGAAGAGAAGTTTTGCTTAAGCTGAATCTCGAAGCTGTTGATGACGGGAATGTTGACTTGTTGATTTCGGGAATGTTGATTTCTGTGAATAGAGCTATGACTCAATTCGGATTTTTGCCTATTCTCGATACTGTCTCTGGGCTGCATAGGCAGTTGATCGCGCCATGATCCAACACACATGCTGTTATGCGTGCGTTAGTTGAATAGGCATCGTATTTTCTTGGAGTCCGCAGTTTTGGTGAATTTTTCCAATCTCCAGAGACAACCCTGTTCAATGTGTTGAACATTATCTCTTAAACTGTTTACAGAAGTATTCATTTGCTACGATAATAGACTCGATTCGACTTCGCAATCATGAACACGCCTTAGTTAAATTTTCTTTGTTCATGGACACCATAATGATTTCAATTTTACTTCTAAATAACAAACATATTTGCATATCTCTCACAAACGCTTCATTGATAATAGTCCAATGGATTAGCATCTGATGAACTAGGAGGCCAGATATTCTTTGACCAGAATTCAGGAACATTAACACTGAGAAATTATTGCACCTACAAGTTGGTGCACCATATTGTTGAAAGATAATATCTTTTCCGGTGCTTCATCCACTTGATAATTACTTCTCGCAAATGTGAAGTTATTATATCACCTTTATTGTTACCCCTTCACCACCCAACACGTGATATGGTGATATGGTATCACCTTATCACCATACGGTGACCCAACACGGTCACTGTAGCAGAAAATTTTGTTTCATGGCTATTGGAATTCATTTGGATTTTCATAGAGCCCCCTGTTATTTCGTCTCTTGACTTTTTAATCTGGCTAAAAATTCTTCATCAGAGAAGAAAATTAGAGCATTTTTCTTTTTGGGACATTTCAATTCTGTTAATTCAATTTTGTTTTCTCAAAGCGTCTTTTCTTTTTCTGTTGCATCATAAACTGACCTCTTCTAAAAACATACGGTCTATTAGCAATAATTTTGTAAACCAATGTATCTGAAATTTGCAATTCTTTTGCTATAGAACGCATTGAATTTCCTGGATCTTCAATGATGATTTCTTGGATTTTTGAACTTGTGCAATCCTTGCATACCTTATGCTTTGTCCTTGTTGGTGTAGTGAAAACAGGATCAGCATCATACACCTTCTTCATATTGTAAACTACGTAAAAGGATGTCATTGAAGTCCATAATTTCCTTAGCTATTCGGCCTCGTGCAGTCCAGCAATTATGACTGTTTTAATATTGTATTCCTTTAACATGAGGGTTTCTATTTTAATTTAATACTTTGTACTTGAAATAATAATGTTAACTTATGATAACCTTAGAAATAAAACTTCAAGAATATTAAAAGTGGTGTGAAATAAAGAGATGAAAAGTTAGTCAATTTATCGCGTGCACCGTGTATTGTTCTTTACTAAATCATATTTCTCTTCTCTTACTGTAAATATTTATTGATTCCTAATCAATTCCCTTATCTTTATAAATGGAATGTTATTCTCGTATATAAATATTCTCAACTTTGCTTTATTTGTGTTTCGCCCATGATTCGTAAAAGATTTTTGTGAATCAATTTCAACAATTTCAAAAATGTCTCTCGAATTATTAATCGTTTAATTACGGTCCTGCTTAATGGCCACGCTGCATTCGGCAATCGTGGCGCCATTCGTCGGCAAGCGTCAAAGATATCAATTATACAATCCGATGTGTTGCGTTTTCACGATGATGTGACGATGAGGTACGCAGAGGTCTCGCTCTATGGCTAAAGAAAGATTCCTATCTTGACGGCAAGATAAACTAAAAACACGAAAAACACATCGAAGATGAAGCTTGCCTTATTGGTGGTTGGTTGGCTTGTTTCAACCAGCGTTTCAATAACAATAGTTTATTTTTATCTTTCTTAGTAGTAAATTAGGTTTATGAAAGATAAAAGATTTACGACAATTTTTGAGGTCTAGATTTTAATTGGAAACAAATTTAAGAGAACCCTGAACCTCATAAAACCAGGCCCTAGGTATATTGAAACTTATCACTGAACACAAAATTTGACGCTCATAAAAAGCTAAATATAACAAAAATTAGTAATTAATACTTCTCGCCCCTCGCCTGGCTTCTCCCAGATGCTGGTGGAAGTGAATGATTTGATGACGCATTGTTGTAGATTAATCCAGACCATTAATATGACGCTAATATGAAGATGGCGTGAAATAAATTGTTGAAGGTAATTTGCGATGAAGAAAAATGAATGTTGCGTAATGAAGGATTCATTCGCTGTCGCCGAAGTAGTAACGGAAGCTCTTCTCGAGTTACTTTAGAAAGTCACTGTTTGCCGGGTACATGAAGTAATGGCACATCGACAGGAGTTGTAGGAGGTATCGGTGAGACGGGGAGTGTCATAGATTCTTCTTTCTGGTTTGGTGGAATGGAAGGTAGAGGTACGTTTACTAGCGTCCGCGGTGTGCGCGTGCAATGCTGTTTGCTCTGTCTTTCGGGTGCCCTGTCGCGTTCATCTCGGGTCATTTGATACGCCAAACGTATGGCGTCCGTCTGCTTCTGCTGCTCCTGCTAGCCACTTCGTGTTCTCATTGAAGAAGTACATACGCGGAAAGGGGTGTGAGATATTGATATGAATAAGAGAGAAGAATTTAAAAGAATTTAATGTTAGATCATAGTATCGGGAGATCAGAAAATGCTGCCGAAAAGTAGATGATCTAGTTTATGTATACCTGATTCGATGATTCTAGAATTTTTTATTATTGACTGTAGTTGAGTTTAATTTACTTTAAATAAAATAAAATAAGCAATTTTTGTGCGACGATTATTACAGATGCCAAACAGATTCAAAAGTGCAAATTCAGCTCACTCTATGAGAATAAGTTGGTCACATAATGGAAAATTATTTCTGATTGAGCTGTGCGAGGTACTAACTGAATAACTATTAGAATATTACCCAAAATTCGTCTGAGGATTCTAGTTTCAGTGCCTCCTTTTATGCGCATTTTCTGGGAAGAAGCTGCTACTAACGGGTCAACTGGGCCGTGCTAACTCTCGGAGTAGCCAGCGTCGTTTAGGCGTTGTCTGAAGAAGACGTCCACTAGAACATTTTAGGTAGGTTCGAGTTTCGACTAATAGAAAAGTTCTTTGATCCGTTGAGATTTCTAAGGAACAAAGTTGCATTATTCTGTTGACGAATATCTAAGAAAATGTTAGTGGTGGTAACTTCCAAACGGCAGTCGGTAGCTTTATGCGGTCAAAGTTTTAGAACAATTGCACTGAAAACGCCTTCTGCTAAAATGCGTTTAACACCAATTAATCCAATCACATTCGTCGAAAGCAACAAAAGGGCGAAAAGCTTAACGACTTAATTGGGTGGTCAAAATAATAGTTACCGCTTTTTCCAGTAAAAATGATAATAATAAAATCACCTCTCAAAAGATATACGTTAAATCGTAAAACTTAAAATAAAAAAATGTCGTTACAATTATAAAAATGCGAAAATATCTTATACTTTTTTTAACGGTATTTGGGTTTTACTGTAAAGGTATTAAATCTTTATAATATTAATTTTGTAATATAATTTATTATTTGGTAATTAATAATTACTAAACTGATGTGATATATTACAATTGTTTGAAGAATTGAATAAGATTTGTCAATTTATGTATAAAATTGGCGGATTACTCATTGAATTGATTAGAAAATTCCTTATTGCAATCGTTCAAATTTCGTCCAATTAATTGAATTCATTTGAAAATCCGATATCACATTTCAGTTTGCTGCGGCCCGGTATACAACATTATGGATGTGTCTGGTTTTCAAAAACGAGAAGCGCCAAAATTCGAATATAAACGGCAAACATAGTCTAAAATATCGAGGAGATGCAATTCTAAATCGTATCGTAGTTATTGCTAGCGATAATATGAAGGGCTGCCCAGAGCCGATCACCAAAAAAACTCGGTATTTGGGTATTTGGGTATTTGTCATTTACCACTATTTGGGTAAAAAAACTCAAGCGGGCCCCGTTCCCACTCCAAAAGAAAAATTTTATTATTTATAAGCAGAATTACCGTCGAGTACGTACTTTAACAGTCTGGTACAAGTAACAGACTTCGGCTAAATTTTCTGTAATGCATATTTTCTTTTATTTCAGTTTCCAATGGAATAATATTTCTTATGAGTTATAGCGACAGCAGCCAAATCCAACTTCTTGAACTTTTACAAAAAGGGAAATTTGTACTTTATATAATACCCGTACTTTGCCCGCAATGGCTCGGCGCTCGGGACTCATCCCCCTTTGGTCGGCCCTGATAATATGTTGCCTATCTCAAAGTCGCAATGATAGTTATTTGTTCAGATCTATATTTTTGGCCAGTGAGTAAATGTCGTGCCATAAAGAGCGATTTGATCAAAGTAGCGTAATAGTCAACAATAATCTAAGTAGTTATGAATTATCACCATAGTCTACAATCAAAACCTAAGCATCGCATCTAAGTATCTAAGTATTTCGCTAAATATCGCAATAACGTACCCTTAATTTCCGCAGTCTCTTTCGGTTCCTATCTTCATTTATTATCTTTCACATCTCACATATCTGTCACCCCCATTTACCTTCGACTTCAATGCAACCAAGAGGCGGCCGTGATCAACCACTAAGCGAACCAGAGAATTCGTTTCCAACACCCGGTTTGCCGATCCCTTCAACAGCTCCAGTCGCCGTTTTCTGTTACCACTAACTCCGTGAAAAGTATGGCTCTGTCCAGTAGCTGTGAAGACCATCACCACTGCCTTGCCTCTTCAGGTAAGACTTCGACGTTAGCGCCTAAGCATTCCATTAAACAATCCATACAGTGCCATCACGATATCCAATAAATCACTATTCACAGTTTTTCTTCAAGTTTTTCTTGTCATAGTTCGTTACATTTCACATGTTCGATCGTAGACCGTGGTTGGATAACAGCCTCATCATCTTCAGCAATAAACCGACTTTTCGACAATTTATTCTGGCCAGCATCAACGTTAATACATCTAAACATTGTCGAGCCATAAGAGATGTTTCGTTCAGTACCACCCTCAAAACCGAAGAACAACTATAACAAATCAATTTATATCTAGTATGCTTCCTTTTTATCTTTTTCTTTTTTGATGGAACATGGAATGGAATGGAGCGACTGAATAATATTTTAAATTATAACTGGCTTCAATAAAACATGTCAGTCAAATGAAATTGCGAATAGAGTCCCTATACGTACTATAATTACACAGATCAATAAATCATCATTATAGCACTAATAACGATGATCAATAAATATCGTTAAATTAATAAACATCATTTTAGCACAATCTTATAGATCTGTGAAACGTGCAACGTGCAAGACTTTGCAAAGGGACAGTCATAAAGATCTCATAAAACGTAAAATAGTTTTTCCTGTAACTTTCCTGTAATGTGCCATTATTACGTGTATGTTCAATGTGGGCTGCCATGTCGACAAATTGAGACATTATAATTTATTAAGGCTTATATCTTTAGAACCATAAGAGTTAGATCCCTTATGTGTAGTACCATTACTCGATCATATATTAAAGGATCTTTCGATTCAAATAATTTAAAAAAAAAATCGAGAGCCGTTTCGAGAAAACCCTGTATATCTGTTAAATTGTGATTTTAGAAAAATATGTTTGCCTATACAATAAAGGTTATTCGAATGACCTATCATTAATGATAGGTCATTCGTATCTTTAATGGTTCCTATCCATTCCTATCTTTAATGGTTTCTGTTTTTGATTTTAAAGAATATAAGTACAGCATAATGCAAAAGCATTGTGTTACAAAAAGATAAGAAAAGCGGTATGGCAGTTATGTATTGAAAATAATACCAGAACCACAATCCTGCTTTAATTTAATAAAATTCTATAACAAACCACGAACTATAATTTTTTTGCAAGATTGTTGATTAATTTTCTTTTATTTATTTTGTTTCATGTCTCTATATATTTTCGTTTCGATTAAACATTTCAACTTGATTCAACTTGATTCAATTTTATTGTGAAGGCATTATATTTACTAACTGGATATAAGAAACATAAATTCGTTTAAAAAACATTTTAGGTATTCCTCGTTCAATTATTTGTAAAAGTCGAAAATACATGTATAGGACAATGGGCGATGATGGTTTTTAAGACGTATTTAAAGATTTTTCGGTTGACACTGATATTCTAAGATATTTAGTTGATAAGTTTTATATGTCTGTCTGTTATCTGTTGTAGTAAATGTATAGTTTCATTAATGCAATCCCTTACAATATGTTTTAGTCTACCTTTTCTAATATATATCAAAGCTCATAGGATATCAAAATGACATATATTTCAAAGTATTATCCTATTACTTAAAAAAGAAGATTAATAACATATAAGGAAAATATAGTAAATTTTACAACATTAGAAAAGAAAGTTGCAAGATTTTTGTTTTATAATGGAATGTGTAATGTGGCTTAAATTTAAATATTAAATTGATAGAACTTTTTTACCTAACTGAAAATAAATTTAAAATTGCTACTAAAATGTTTGAAAAACAAAATACAAAATATATAAATTTTATACAATATACGAGTGATACATTAATTACATGCATAATTTTGTAGATATAAATAATAATGTAGACATGGATGAAATTATTTTCGAATTTTCCTCAACAAATGTCGCAATTTGCGTCGGGATGAATGTTATTTATGAGGTGACTAGTTGCTAGTATAAGTGCTTTTGCCAAAACAATTACAAAATTCTAGTTTAACGAATGAACTGATCATCATTTATATTAACATGTCAGAAAGATCTCCTATACGAGCCTGAAATTAAAATATTTGAGAAATTTAATTAAGAAAATCATAAAACACCATTGGTAGGCGTTTTAATCAAAATCAAAACATTTAATTGTATAAAGACAATTGCAAGAAAACATTTCTCAAAAAATTGATTGAGTGAACCGTTACTTTATGGTAATACGTTATATGGTCAGTTGGAAAAATATGTAGTTTGTCATTTACCACTTATAGAACAATAAACAGATTGTAACTGATTGTAATAGTAACTACAGTTTCAACTCTTTCGACTCGTCTTCAAATATAGGGAAGTATACGGTTAAAAGTAAACACAATCCTCAAACTAAACGAAAAAAATTACTAAATAAAAAAATTGTATATATATTTGAAATTTGATGTTTCCGCGAGTGTAATCTGATGAGTCATTTTTTGTCTTCAGGCTATACCTCGCCTGGTAGGCATTGCAGTTTGCCGACGTTTCCCCAAGATCGCATCTAACATTGTCGTAGCTTAGAAAAAGTCTGAAACCTTACTGTGTGGTGCTTCTTGTTACTCTCCTTCTGTTGGTACCGATTGTGTCTCGTACTGTTACTAATACCGTATATTAGGGGACCGTTGATGGTGGTCATCTCCTGGGTGACTGAGAGGATTCTGATGGTGGTCATATTATAGACATTCATTTGTGCATCGTGCTTAGTCGTTTCTAAATTTCTAGGGATTCTCTAGTAATTTTTTCGCTATAATGGATTTCTGTGTCTATTATTCTAGAGTGTTTTGTGTAGTTATGATGGGCAATAAGGGACGTGTGCTAAGGTTCTTATCGACGTTGTTTGTGTAATCAGCTATTATAGCTGATACTTTTCTGTTTATTTGACCGATATAGACTATTCGCATTCATTGCAGGGTATTGTGGAATTCTGGAATTATTCCCTATTATTTTGTTGCAAAACTAATATTTAATATCATGTATCTAGTTCCGTATAATTATTATATTGATAGATAATTAATATCCAAATATGCAAACACTACGTGTTTTTAAAGACATCTCAATTAAAAATTGTTTGTTAAACATACAGTCAACAACATTTCAATTAAACAATAGCGTTAACTTAATTACATTAGTTCAATGTAATTACAGAAGCGATTGCATTAATGGGTTCATTGCTAGGTGTGGAAATGCAACGATGTAGTTTGAGGCATTGGTTTTGCGAGATGCATATATAATTAGAAGATAGAATATTGTGAACATTAATTCATAAAACATTTCATAAAAGATTCTAATCATAACTTCTCTTCATAATGTAAATATTATACCAAATATGAATAGTAGTGAAGAGGTTTTGTGGAAATTGATAGATTCTGTTTTGTTGTACGCCAGTGTGTTGAAAGAAGAAGACAAATTATTAACAAATTTTTTGCTAAAATGCAAATTGTCAGTGAATTCTAATCTGAGGATGACAGAAGCTTATAATTCTAATTTAGATTTGGTGAATGATCTTAAATAAATTTACTTACGAAAAGAGAGTGTTTGCGCTAACGACAAAATTGCAAAATTAACAAAATTGCTAATGACAATATTGCAGAATATAAAGCAACGGCTATCCAGTTTACATGAGTTTGGGAGTAGTATAGAAACAATATTAAGTAGACTCACTATGTTGCAGTCAGATAATGGAGAATACAAAAATTGTGATACAAAACGAATGAGAGTATAGCTATAAACTCGCTTATCTCGGGTTTAAACAGTAAAGAGTTGAAATTAAT
>WYDF02064268.1:1209-11658 GCA_009867245.2 Adranes taylori
ACGAATCATTGTTCTCGTACGTATGTATCTCGCATCCCTCCTCGATTGTTGTGATTCCCGTACCATGAATCATTATCCGTTATCGCTCTCCGCTACATATAACGGAAAGGGCTTTGGGTATTGGTACTGAACATCCATGAGTTTACAATTACCATTTTACTCCGAGTTGTGATTGTCAACTAATCCGGCTCTAAGGACCAGATACAAAAGATTTCAGATACTGAAGGACCAGATACTATTTATTTTACACTTTTGCGGCTCATAACTAGAGACTAGCCTAATTACTATGGAGCCTTGCTAAATCAACGTGGTTTAAATGAAACGCACAGTTTAAATACTAACGAAATTATCAATTTATTAAATTAATCAGTCAGTTACTGTAATCTAAGGTATAACGATATATGTAAATAATAGGTAAATGCTGTCTATGAACTTTGTTGTGGTCTACTAACACGTCGATCGTTTAAATAAAATAATGGCAATAAATGGTGTCTTATTGCACCGTATGTACTTAAGTGACATTGATTTATCACGACCAGCTTTCGTTGCATTTTAATTGTTATTAACTTACCTGAAAGGTATTGACTATAGGAGCTCAAAGTTATAGGCTACAGGAATATTTATATGTTGCTGAGAACGAATCATTGTTCTCGTACGTATGTATCTCGCATCCCTCCTCGATTGTTGTGATTCCCGTACCATGAATCATTATCAGTAATTTGATTAATAATAATAATCGTAGTAGTTTCATTATACATACACATTATGATTGCGTATTTTTTAGATGATTTTCTTATTTAATTTAAGAAAATAATAGATCTAAAAATAAACATTAAGAAATAGAAAATATTAAAATAATATTTCCATGTCCTAACCTGGACAACAAGAGAGGTCAAGAATGCTTATTCAACACAAATAAAATATTTGAGATTATATAAGGAGCATAAATCATTCTTGAATTTCAACAAACTTTAAATCCTAGAATTTATTAATTTGTATATTAAATATTCTTTTACGTTGAAGACTGAATCTGAGAATAAATTACTGAAGTGATGCAGATATTCGACATGAGAAAAAAATAGATAGTTCTTTTCAGTCTTATTTTTTACTGAAGCGTAAAGTTGAAAAAAATCTGCGTTAAAAGGAAAAAGCTCCGGTATCATTAATTATTTCGTACGATATCTGGAACCGATATGTTTCACTCATTCTTTTATCTTGATTTTTTTTCTTTAAAGTTTTTCCGTCTATGTTTTTTGCTTTCCACGCTTATTCTTAAACTTGATGATAAATATTACCTGCCTTATATGTAGATGATGCTTAACTATGTTAGTCGGAATTTATTATATTTATTTCATTGTAACGCGATAAAATTTCTTTAGTTATATTTTATTCTGTTGTATATTACAATAAATAAAAATTATTTATATCATGTTTATTAGATTGTTTAAAAATTGATCCTATTATATTATGCCTCAAATGGGAGATCGAATTATGGGATATTATTTATGCAACATGGAACGAGACAAGTTCCCCTAAGGAATGAATAACTTCTTTATGTGTACGCATACGCTTATTTCGTGATTCCCCTAATAAGCAAGCATAGGTACATATTAGATATTTCGTAATGTGCCAAATAATAATAACTTTTAGGGGTGGGGGAGTTGAAAACTCGTAATACTTGATCTTATATATGCTGAAAATTAATTAAGAAGACCCATTTTGTCAACGTTGTACAATTGCTAGCGTCGTAGCCTATATTTTATGATGAATTTTGGCAATTTTATTTGAAGCGTGACAATAAGTTATAACGTTTTCTATGAATTTTGGTGAGGCACCCCTCCATCTTAAAGAATTACCAATGAATATAGATTGCAAAATTTATATGTTTCATTCAGTTTAAAAGCTTTTCAAAATGACGAATTATTTTTGAAGGAATCTAAGAAGTGAAGAAGTTTAATTCTGAGAGAAGTTTACTGCATTTGTTACTTTTTCTAAAGTTATATTTTATTGTTAGGTTTTATGTAGTCACAAACAGAATAAAATCAGGTATTCCATTCCACTTCATGCTACCTTCAATAAGGAATAGCTGTTGACAACAAAAATGGTTGAATTTGTTGTTGTTTAACAATATGCGTGTCAGACTCCTTAACCTTATAGAACTTGTGTCCACTTATGTAACGTTAGAACTTCCGCTAGGTCTGATAAAGCAAATTCATATTTTATTAGCTTTATAAAAATAGACAACATTTTTTGACGCCTATAAAAACTTTTTCGAAAAATGACACATCAATTTTATTTCGAAAAATTGTTGATTGGGAATTGTTCTATGTAAACAATATATATATATATATAAACGACTTTTATTGGCATAAAATTACAACTTCAACTTACATTAAATTTCATATTTCAAATAATAATACATAAATAATTATATATTTCATAATTCATCAAATTATTCCCCTTTACTTAAAAACTTCCTGCATTACGCGCCGTTTCCCACATAAACTTTATAAAAAATTCAGTCCCAAATAATCAAACACAAAATAGAACATAAAAAAGGAAAACAAACAACAAACGCAAAAACCCGCATAGGATTAAGAAGGAATAAAGACTTCTCTTTCTTTTTACTCGTATCTCCCTTCCTGCTTCATTCTCTCCTCAATAATCATTTCCATTAATCTGCTACCCAAACATGCTTTTATATTCCCTACCAGTCGACATTCTTCTTCACTCCATATCATTCCCGTACATGCATTCACCCAGTGTTCCCACCTTTCCTCATCTTTTCCATATATCCTACATTTTCCATCCAGTACCTGTTCCTCACTACCGTATCTAAATTGTGCAAACATTCTTTTTTCACATTCCAACATGTGAGTCATATATTCTGACATTCACTTCCCATTCAATATATTGTAATATTTCCTATTGTATCTTTCATTCCTTAATTTTTTCCATCGTTCTTGCATATCAATATCATTCATCCTCATCTCAACTTCATTTACATTTTGTTCCACATCGCACGTTTTCTCATACCATCTTTCCATCAAGCATCTTGTTCTTTCATAAAAAATATTCTCTTTTTTTACATTCATTCAAGCATTTACCTTTTCAAATATTTAAGCAGGTAATCTTCGAAAAAATGCGAATCATATATGAGCGACTATAAAGCTAGAAAAAATCCGATGGACTTTTGGGTGGATGGCCATTTCTGCTATAAGGTATTTAAGTTTTATCAACACCCTCTTTTTACAGAACATCGTTGTATTTGCATAAGTGAATATACATTAACTCCGTTCTCAACCTATCATCGGACAAATATTGTTTGATTGAAAACTCTATATATGTGATATGTATGCGAGGTGTAATTTACAAGGTGTTTTTAGGTTAATTTGAAATATTTCTTACATTAGATCTAATTGTCGCGATCTGTTTCTACAATTTTAAATAATGAAGACTACCAAACTTTTTGTAGAGAAATCAGTTTTTTATGGTGTTAATATGCATTTTAATGCAACAAAGTGCACCATTGAACGCTTATGGGACTTACCAAGTCATGCTTATATACCACTGGTTACTCTTGAAATCATATACTAGCGGTATATACGCAAATTAACAAATTAAGTGGATGGATATCGTTCGTTTATCAAGCGACCACACAAATTAGTCAAATATTTTAGCAGATAATCTTCGAAAAATTGCGTGTCATATATAAGCTTTATAGTCCCTTTCTAGGAATTTTTTCTAGCTTTATAGTTGCTCACATGTGATTCGCAATTTTTCTAAGATTACCTGCTTAAATATTTGATTAATTTGTATGGTCGCTTGATAAAGCAACGCTATCCATCCACCTTATTTGTTAATTTAACTGTTTTTCCGCCTCCATATTGTTCAAACACACCTATTTCACCAATCTTTCATTCTCATCCAGCATAACCTTTTTCTCATACCTTACTAACTTCTTTATACCTTTATTCCAACAT
Organism: Adranes taylori; assembly: GCA_009867245.2. NCBI lineage: Eukaryota > Metazoa > Arthropoda > Insecta > Coleoptera > Staphylinidae > Adranes > Adranes taylori. Next base: position 5,193 of record WYDF02064268.1, read on the forward strand.
TTATACTTCCCATATTCTTGCAAAACAATCTCACTCGGTGTTGATTTTTCTTCTCCAATTATTCTCCTCAATACTCCAATCATCACCCTTTCTCCATTCATCACCCTTTCTATCTCTAATCTTTCTTTCTCTGCATAGCATAATACTTTGCACACAAACCATTATTAACATTTTCATTCTTACCGGATTCTCAAATTTCCTATCCCATACACATCTTAATCTTTCCATCGCCACATTCGCTTTCTTTACAGCCACTCTTATGTGTTCCTTATAGCTCCCATTATAACTTAAAGTAAAACCTAAATATTTATACATTATCACTTTCTCTATTGACTTTCCTTCACCTCAAACTTATCATTTTCGCTACTCCTCCCACCCCCATTCTTGCGCATCATTTTGTTTTATCCACATTCATTTGTAACCCTCTTCTTTCATATACTTATTTACCCTTTGAATCATTTCTTTCATTTCATCTCTCGTTTTCGCCATACATACAACATCATCCTCCGCATCATTTACCTCCACCTTCTGTTTATGACCTACACCTCCACTCTGACCTTTTCGCAATACATTTTTCAAATCACAAGTACTCAATTCTTGATAATGCGTCTGCAACAACATTATCTTTTCGGCGAACATTACTAACAATGAAATCACACTCCTCCAAAGTGAGACGAAATCTCGATAATCTACTTGGAGGATTAATCATGCCATAAAGATACATTAATACAGTAATTATTTAATTGTACAACTAATAGATCGGTTTGTATGTAAAATTTTCGCCCAAAGAGGTACGGTCGAAATTTTTTAACTGCGAAAAAATCGCTAATACCTCTGGCTCGATTGTACAATAATTCACCTCAACTTTATTAAATCTCCTACTAGCATAAGCTCCAGATTGGTTATCAAAATTACAAAGAACCGCTCCCAAGGAATGCTTATATGCATTCGTTTTAAGGATAAATTCGTGCCCTCCCTAAAAATTTGGATATTGAAGGCTAGATGCCTCCGTTAACGCATTTTTAAGAGTTTCGAATGTTGTCTAACATTCTGGTGTCCATTGACCTCTTTCCTAGATAAATTATTTAATTGTACAACTAGCACTTCAAATTTCTTAATATATTTCAATAGTTAGCAAATGCTAAAACCTTCTATCATCATCTGCTGACTGCGAAACGGAATAGTTTTTCAAAACTTTTTTTCATACTGCTTTTACGCCCCCTTCCGAAATCACATGTCCTAAATATAATAATTCTTATGTAATACCTTCCTTAACCTACCTGATAATTAAAAATATTCTACCTTCCTTAACCTATCTGATAATATTCTTGCGCAAGATCGAGATGCGAAAAATAAATAGCTCCTGACAAAGAATCAAGAATTGTTTCTATATATGCGAATGGAAACTTATCATCCTTCAACTGACGATTGACCAATCTGAAATCAATGCCACGTCTGAAGTCTTTATTGCTCGGTAAAGCTGGGTGTTTTGAGATCAAAAGTAACGGAGAAGACCACGAGGAACGAGGAATACTTTTTGACAATAGTTTCGTTTTATTTACAAAAAATGTTTGTGCATTCTGTGTAGTTTGTTAGTTTCTTTGTACACTATATTCGTCACGTGCACACTGAATTGAGTCTTTTAATGTGTCAAAATCCCTAGCCCTTACAATCGTACTAATATTTCTATTATTCAACCCTGTCGTGAAAGTGTGTATTGCTAGTTTCTCGTTTGTTACCACTAAAAATTTTTGTACGTTAGTGTCACAAGTTGCTTGCGCTAGTGAAAGTTTTACCATAAGTAATTCAATTTGAGCCCCAAAATCTTCAATGAATTAATGCCATTGACTAGTTTTATGGAGTTTGAATTCAAGTGGAGCTGTACTTTCTTGCGTCAAAAAGAATTCTTGAATATGCGTAATTAAATCGAAATTGGATTGATATGCTTAGTCTAGCCGAAATTTAGCACTTTAAGTAAGTTTAATTTTAAAAATAAAATTCGTTAATAATATTTTTTACCATCCCTATCTAACATAGAATCATTCAGTTCTACAGCGTCTCTTAATTGCTTAATAGAAGATTCGCTATTTCCGATCATAGATATTAGTTTGAAGCTGTTTTTAAATCATCTTTTTCACCCATTTTGAATATATTCTCTACCAGAATAATTGAAATAGTATCTAGGTCTTTTAATACTTTGACGCTGTCTACTAATAACTGACGAGCCTTTTTAAAATTCGTTTCAATTTCACCTAAATAGTATCTAACTTTTTTACAATATTAAAATCTACTCCACAGAAATTCAAAATCTATTTTTGAAGTAAAACTCTCTTTACTGTCAAAAAAATCTTTTTCTATAATAAATAATTTAACTAATTTTCCTTCAAACAAATTTTTATCTGCTCTCCTCTATAACTATCCTTAATTAAATTTTTATAAAATACTTTTATTTCCTCATATATATCTATAAAATTATCTAACTGATTCATAACCTAACATAGAAAAACATCAAAACTTTTATGTCAATGAATAAAATAAATATGTAACATAAAAAATATCATTGTTATGCATTCGATATGTTTATCTTTATTTAAATTATAGTTAAACTAGAAACCGATTATATTATTTATTATTTAAAAAAAAATTTCACTACCACTGGACTGCTAAACTGTTGAACGCTTGACGCTTGGAACTGCTGAACTGTTGAAACGACAAGTCTAACTGGAACTTATCACAACCTTTTTCGCGATCGAGCGATTTCTTCTCTCAACGTTTTCCTTATTTGCTATATATATATATATATTTATTTATTTATATATACCGCAATAACGGTCAAAATAACCGCAAACATCGTAACGCTTAAATTTTTCCAATCTTCTTCCTGTTTGTGTTTTTGCAATTTCTTCTTCTTGCTAGCACCCATTATAATTTTATTTTTTAAACTTTGAAGCTACTTTTAAACTTTTTAAATTACTTTAAGCCGTGCTACTAAATCTTTGGCAGGATCGCCATATGACGAGGTTTGGTAATATTACTGTTCAATTAAATTAAAAGCCTTGATTTAAACCTAACCTATCGTGATATGTTTAATTTAAATAATTTATAAGATAGATTTTAATTTTAGTTGATAATTAATAATCAAATAATAATTATTGATATCATCATGATCTTAATATATATTCTTATTATTTAATAATCTTTGACGTAATGTGTACATCTTAATATTGTACTGCGTATTTATTTAATATAATTGGAACATCCAATAAATACAAAACAACTATGTATAAATATTTGGTTAATCAAGGTGATTAATGTTTTACTTATAAAATGTTTCTTCAACTTTGTTTATTCAACTGTTTATTCAACACGTGTACTTTATAATAATACATTTAATATATAAGTAGTCCCCAAATCTTACCACAGTGCATATATAACGGGCCATATATGACAGGACAATATAACTTGGCAAATATGACAAGGCATATACAGGGATTCAAAAGAAATTTAAAAATTAAAGAAATTATATTATTTATTGAAATTAAAGAAAATTATTGAAGAAATTAAAGAAAATTTTAAGAAATTTTAGGCTGAAAGAAATTTAATATCAGTAGATTCAAATGTTTGTTGAAGGAATCAACTGAAATAAATAAATCTAATCTCATTAAGGATCCAATGCACTCAAGACGCTTTACAAATTTTAATCAGTCGATTCCTGCACTAATATAATACTATGGTGGAAACAATTCTTCGCAAGTTTCTATAAGTACTATTGGTATGCATAATTAGTGACACTAGAACATAATGAACCATTTGAGAAATGAACGACTTAAATTACTACGTGAGCATCGTTCACGTTTTCGCAGACAAAGGATTAAATACTCGAGATATAGAAAAAAGTAAAGGACAACAAAAGAACGAAGCAAAAGAAAAGAGGAATTTCGACTTTTTCCTTCTTGAATATTAAATATCTTTCTCGTCCAGAAAATGAATTGAGTCCTTTTATCTTTTCTTTCTCTTGTTGTTGGACAGCAAAGATAATGGGCGAAGTAATTATGAGAAAAGTTTAACGTTGATTTTTCTCTTTATTTTGGAAATAACGAGAAAAATGTTTTGATTATGACTGTTGATATTTTCTTTAATAAATACGATTCTTTCATAGAAATAAATGATTATAATAATGAGTTTTCTTTCAAAGTTAGTGATTTTATTTATGTGAAATATGAAACCAATTTTGCGCTTGAGATTTACGAATTAAAGAGAGTGATTTGAACAATTCTGAGATATAATTTAAAAATCTACCGAATTTGTAGCAGCTTGGAAAGAATATTAGAACAAATAAAACGAATTTGCAACTTAAATAATTAAATAAGGATTAATTAAATCCGAATCAACCTTTAATTTACCAATAATGCTCCTAGTAATATAAAATATTTAATTTAATAAACATATAATTAAATTAATTGATTTAGAATACTGTGCAATATATAAAGTTATGTTACAGTAACTCGTGAAAATTAAAATTAGGTCAACATACGACGCGAGGTACTTGGTAGTAACCACAAAAATGAACTCGTTTATTCTTGCAAATAATTAACAATAAAAGGAGGTGTTAAAAGTTAAACAATTAAGGTCATGTATTACCTTAATTGTTTACAAATGTTGTATGAAGCTCATTTTCTTGTCAAAGGTAATGCCTAGATAAGTGGCTCTGGTCTTTTCGACGTTTGTTCTCCTTTTCCATTTTCCAAAGTATTTGGATAGTTCTTGACTTCATTCAATAGTTCTTTACTCCATAGTAGACAGTACTCCATTCTTCCTTTTGCCAGTGTGTTTATATTATCGTAAATTACAACTGCGGTGTCATGGGAAAGTTGTATATTGTTTGCCCTTCTCCGTTTCGTAGACTTAGATAGGTCTAACAAGTATGCGTTGAACAAAGAGGCGACCTGCCGTAGTCCTTCAATTTCTTCCTTCGGATTGATTCTTAAAGTTTATATTTCATTATCGGACGCCAACGGTGAGTTTTTAATAGACTTTAGAAGAGAGATTGCAAGCTTCCAATGGGTAGTGGTCTGAGTCCAGTTCTTGCTGAGTTTTTTATGCGCAATTTAGAAAATAAGATACTAACTTCTGATAATCAGTTAATTTCTAAAATTAAATTCTATGGAGGTATATCGATGACATATTGATCATATTGGATGAGTCTGTTGATTATATACCTTTGCTTAATTCATACTTCAATTATTTTCATGATAATATAGACTTTGAATATAGATCTATGAAATGGCTCATAATAATTAGATTCCTTTCTTACATGTAATGATAGATCACAGTAGTTATGATTTATCATTTCAAATTTATCCGAAGCAGACTTATTGTGATACAATGATACACAATTCTTCAGTAGTTCCTTTTTCACACAAATTGGCAAGCTTCAGATCACTCGTACATAGGACAACGATAATACCACAACATCAAGATAGTTTCATCACTGAGGTTAACACCGTTAGAGGTATAGCGTTAAATAATGGCTTGGAAGATAATACAATTCTCAAATTATTTATAGATAAATTCAATAAGCTGGACACCAATTTAACCTATAGTTATATTTCATCTATTAATGAATTTATACATACGTCAATGAATGGAAAAATAGTGATCACTTAATAAATAAGCAAATAGGCTACGACCTATCAAAAGGTTTAAAATTAATTGGGGTTCATTTACTATAAATTGGTAGAGGGTTGTTTTCTGGTTTCCTTTCTGCTTTATTGTTACAAAGGTTATTAATGACATATCTTATCTGCTGTTTTATTTGCTCAAGGAATTTTTCGTGTGTTGAAATAAAACAAAAAGAATTAAGCTGATGTCACAATCGATTGTTCGATTACCTCTGTATCCACTTCTCATTACCTTTAGTTCATTTAGGGAATATTATTTTCAAAATTTGACCTTGTCAAATTGGTTACTAACTATCTGAAATTTATAATGTATTTTGACATATTGATAAAATTTCAACTTGTCAATATGTGATGACAATAGCCCAGTTCATGTAACAATGCAGGATTAACTTTTGTAAAAGTATTTTGGTTTGACCAAATAAATAATTTAAATTTTCAAATTGTTAAAAATTTAAAAATGTTTCATTAAATCGTCTGTATAGGGCATCACCCTCTTTGGTATTTTTCCGTCAACAACTTTCAAAGAACGTTGTAGTACGATTTTAGTCATGGCGTAGACAAAGTTAAAAAGAAAATAGTTAAATTTTCTAAAACATCAAATTTTCTATTGCTATTAAATTATAATAAATGTGTATATTAATTTATCACATTTTATAATACACTAGCTGCCCCGGCAGACGTTGTTCTGCCCTATTTTCTCTAAAACACCACAACATTGATTTTTTATGTTAATAGTTCCTCCCCGACAGACTTTGTTCTGTCAAAAGTTATTGGCCCTTCGCAGT
>WYDF02064279.1:0-11658 GCA_009867245.2 Adranes taylori
TAAAGTCAATCGGTCGAGTAGTTTTCGAGTGTTGCGATCACAAACATAGGGAATTTAATTTTTATATATAAAGTTACGAATGTTTTTCGTAAATTTTATGACTGCTGTTTCCTGGAGTTCAGTTTCTTCTTCGAAATCTTACAGAATTTCTTTGTTGTCTCCTAGCTTCTTGCCAGCCGCTTTGAGGACTTGAGAGATATCTTTTTAAAATCTACTGTACTTGTGGCAGCTTACCAAGGATATTTGAACAAAATAATTGAATAAAAAAATTACATAAGAATTGAACTTTAATATGTCGGGTATTAAATTACCAATAATGCCTTTTATAATATAAAATCTTTAATTTAATAAAAGTTTTATTGATTTGGATTACTGCGCAGCCTATCAAGATTTTTTCATCAAGATTAAAATTACGTTAAAAATTAACTCGTTTATTCTTATAAATACAATTGACAACATATAAAAACTTAGTTAAGGAGAAAGTCCGTTAAAAGCTTAACACAATTCAGCAAGAAAAATAAGATTTTGCAAAAGCAATAAGAAATGTTAAAATTCAAAACCTTTTGAAAAAAAAACTCATAATGGAAAAGTTCCATGAAATAAAATTAGGCCTTTTTAGATATTTTTAAAATAATTTGATAGCAATAACACCTAGCTATGGATATGTGAGATTAATATGTTGTAATTTATATGTCCATACACAAATGAACGCCGTTACATTGCAAAATCATCAAGTTGAATTTTACACACGATGCATATCATAATAAATAGTTTTGTTTTGTTTATCTTTTATATTATGAAAATTAGTAATGGTAATGAGTTGAATTAGTAAAAAATATCTAGATCCAATTAGGTAAATTTAGAAATAAAGAAAATTAAAAATATAATTTTATTTTGTGGAATTTTTGGTTGAACACGCTTTCTGGTTACAATGAGGTTCGGATCGGCTGCTACAATTGCGATACTATCAGCAAACTGTAATGTTTTTGTTCTTTTGTCTTTTCCAATTTTGGCATCTTGCTGTCAAATATGTTATAAACTATCGGAGTTGGCTCGGATCCTTGTGTCATTTCAGATTGTATGGGTCTTCTTTTGTAGAGCATGTCACCGCTCTTTACTTGAAGTTTCCTAGCTTGCATAAACTTTAGCAATTTCAAAGGAAAATTTAGTGTCCACAACTGAATATTAGCCCATTTTTTCATATCCTGTGGAATGCCTTTTCCAGGTCAAGAAAGGAAGCATAAAGAGTGCATCTTTCTGTTTTATACTGATGTATAATACCCTCCAAGTTTGCAGCCTGTTGGATTGCAGCAAGAGGTTCTCTAAAACCTAGCTATTATCGAGGAATGACGTTATTCTCCTATATGTAACCCTTTTTTGGTTTAAATTATAATTTCAAAGGTTTTGAACATATTGTTAAGCAGGCTTATTAGTAGAAGATTTCCTAGTATTGGTGTGTTCTTGTATGACTTTCGTATAACCGCATTTTTCCAGGCGAAGAGAGTGTGACTGAGATTCTGTATGGTGTCATCGCCGGGGGATTTTTCGGGTTGAGGTTTCTTACTACTTTGTTCACCTCTTCTGTAGTGACTTCTGACTAACCCTAGAAAGAAGGATCTCTTAATGTTATTCCTTGTCTCTTCAACGGCATTTGTGATTACTGTGGCTTTCGAAAGTGGTCGGTGCATAATTCTGCTTTTTCTGTTTCCCCTAATACTGCACGACCATTAGCATCCCCATGGATCTGCTGTTCTTAGGCTTCTTTCTTATTTTTTTCATAAATTTCCAGATTGTTTTCATTTTTTCATTTTCTACACAAGCATTCTCTACTGTATCATTCCATATGTCCGCACGTTTTTCTGCAAGCATATAATTCACTTTCTATGGTTTTTAAATGTAGCCTTATCATGTGGGTGTCGAAGCATCCACAGATGTTTCTTTATTACTTTTATGTAGTATGCAAATGCCACTGATGTCTCTTCCACCCTGTTTTGGCTCTACCACGTGACGCATACTTTATAATATTATGACCAATAAAATTTGTCTAATTGATAATCTGAATGTTTTTAAAAAGAAGTATCAACAATTCTTTAAAATTGTTCTCCGTACTTTGTTTACGAATAATAATAATATTTTTAATAAGGAATTTAGGTATAAATATTAAAATATTTAAAAGTATTGCCTCTTTCGCAGTGATATAACTTGCTATACATACTGTTCTGTTTTTTGGTTCTGTTTTGGTTCTGTTCTATTTTTTGGTTCGCTTCTAACAACAAATGTTAGAAGCGACAAATAAAGAAACATTTTACAACGACAAATACATTAAACATTAATAATCCAATATGTGGTTTGAAATTTAAAGCAATATTTTTTGATACTATACTACGTTATAAAATCTGCCTCGAGGCAAGATATATGTATCTATATATCTATTTAACTAACCCCGATCTCCGTAAATAACTGTCAGCTTACTTCATTTCTTACCCAAGTCAAAAGTCGTGCTGTTACTTTCTCCGTCAGAACACTCTTTTCAGTTCATAAATTTCTCTGGAGTTTTTTTTTTGTTTTTCCTACTCTGTAGAGGTATTAGTACACTTGTAGGATATAATAAAACAAAGATATTGAATTGTGAGTAGAATATAACTAATAAAAGGTTTGCTTTGCTGGAAGATTTTTCGAATAGTATTCGCGTGAAGCAAAGTTACATATGTGAAATATTATGTTTATTGTGTCTGTAGTAAAACATTCTGCTCTATATCCAATCAGGATGTAGTAAAAAAAATAATATTAAGCATATTAATTTCGCACTTTAACAAGAACGTGGAAATACTTTTTAGTAAATTAAATTAAAGTAAATGTAGATGTTACTATTGCTTTTACGCAGCATATACGATTTGTTGAAAATTGATGTGCTAGTTTCTTCGAAAACTGCTTATAGACGTGTTTAAGACGTGTTAAATTTCTTAAAAAATCTAGGTAAGGGTAGTTGCGCGCAGTTGCGGCATTTTACATTTCCTCAATACCCTCTAGTTTGAAAATTGCATCACTACATCGACTTGCGAGGCTACCGTTAGCAGCTGCGTTACCACCTAGACTGTTTAAACAATTTGAAAAGTTTCTATATAATGTGCATGTGTAGCATTGAATGCCTACGTCATTATACGACATTTGATATTTAAGTGCAGTTAATGAAGTTAATGAGGTGAGACTATTTATGAAGATGGAAACAAATTCAAACAATTAGGTATTTATGTTTTAGGGCTTACAACCTTAATTAACTCACCCTTTTCATCCCCATATTAAATCATCTCTAGTATTCGTTATTTGCACTATTACATACGCTGAAATAAATGTAGATATTAGTATTGCTTTTACGCAGCATATACGATTTATTGAAAATTGATGTGTAATATCAAGATATCTATATTATATAGGTAAATCTCTATATTATATTGCAGTATGTTCCGAAACTTTTCGAAGAAATGGACCCTAAAATTAGCAAAACAAAATACATCCCGTGTTGAAAAGGGTATTCGTAACTTACACTTTTGGCTCGTAACAAGATTGAACTCAAGTTAGTGTGGAGCCTACCGTTAGATTAACGTGAGCTTAGTGAAATACACTTGTCTCTCTTACTAGTAAATCTCAACTTAATCAACAATTAACAGTTTTTAAATACTAAAAACTAAACAAGAAAAAACATCAATTATTCTAAATAATAAATATCTTAATTGCGTGCATCTTGAAAACGCACACCAATGTGTTTATATTAAAATTATTGGAACGGCATTTAGCTAGTAACAAATTTTCACACATACATTTATATGCATCAGCAGTGGCATTGACATAGGCATATTTTAAAGTCGCGCCCGAATGGTATATCTATGTTTGCGTTATTAAATTTGTAGTTTCTTTTTATCATAAAAAAATGGTTCAAAGAGGGATTGTTTTGTTTTATAAATGATTACGTAGATAAAAGTAGAGTATAGATTCAATAATTGCAATTTCCTCTAAATGAACCAAAGATTAGTACTGTCCATGACTTGATCAGTAAGTCACTGTCCATGACTTGGACATACTGCCGGGCCGCATCCATTGGTTGTAGTTCGAACTGCTGAACTGACGGAGGGACTTCTTGCCTCTAAACGATCGTAACGCTCGGACGAAGTCGCTTCTTTCTCAGTATGGTCCAACCCTTCATAATCGCCAATAGTCGAACCAACGGGCCACGGAAGATCCAAACGGCGTTTACTGATGACTCATGTGTCTTCACGTGTTGCCAGATATAATCCCTGAGTTTGGACGAATTATTACAGGGTGCTTTCTGTTGTATGGAATGTTCTCCTTTTCTAACCTGCCTCCAACCCTTATTACTCCTTCCTTATCCATTATTGGGAATAAACTTAAGTATCTACTGGTTTTTTGGCACTTCTTTTTCTTTTTTGAGTGCGTTGTATTCCTCTTGCATCCCTTTCTTCTGCACGTTTAGAATTATATTTTTTAGAGCTTCTTCTAATTCTGACGCTGATAGTGATCCATCTTTGTCAGGCTTGAAAATCTGTCCCACATGCTGATTTCTCCTACAGTTACCTTGAAACATTTCTTTTGCTCTAACGTACTTCAGGTTAGTTAGCCACCAAAATAGCACGCGACCAAAACTTACGAATCTTAGGGTTAACCAAAATGATTGTAGACTACACTTTACTTATGAAAATTAGTTTATCTTTTTCATGCCATTATTATAAATGACACGTGACTTCAAATGAAACAACCATTTTTGAACAGAGGTAGTAGTTTTTAGTACGCAAACAGAATTATTTTAATTTTCCATTCTTTTTCAAAAGATTATCACATTCACTTTCTTATATGTAATAATTGAATTTTGTAATAGTATTTACCCAAAATGGATTAAAATTGAATAACAGCTTTTCAGCAAACTATTTTAATTGGATTATGTACATTGTTGTTACTAGTTTATCACTAACACCTAAATTTCGACTAGCGCAAAGAGAGATGGCGCTGTGATGTACATAAAATGCAACACCGATCCGTATTACGTAAAATATTAATCTTAATGTATGCATGAAATTAGAATGGACCGAATCAGATTTTTCGCACTACGCTTAAGAGCTAGCTGTGAAATGCGTTAACAAGTCAACCAAGAAGAGTTGTTACGGGAATAGTTAGTTTTCTTTCTTCTTCCTTTTATGATTCTCTATCAAGTATAATATATTGTTCTGAATTAAGCTGCGCAACAATAAACTAACTGTAAAAGAAATTAGGTTATTAGGTTTTATGGTGTTGAACTGGTATTTCTTTGATTGCAAACTATAAAACAAAACTTTAATAGTCTAAATAATGTATATTGGATCTTTTTATAAGTCTAACAAGTGCAGGGATTCTCAAACGCTGTATTTTCTAAAATCATGATAAATAACCTCAAAATAATTAATTGAAAATAAATGTAACATTTTAATGCATTTCTCAGCTCTTTAAGCTCATTTTTTTTCATACAATTTAAGTAAAAATATTCCTTTGCTTGCTTGTATTTATTATTATATTTCTTCGATTAGGACGATATAATATTAAGAATTTCTGTCGATCTGTCAATGGTTTCGACAAGGTCACTCACAAATTGCTGTTAGAAACAATGGTAACAACAAAAATGTTCTACGTATAAAATTCTTTGGATTCTACTCTAAAGAATTAATTATTCTCTTCCAAAAATTTTTTCATTATATCCCTATACTGCCCTTTCTCACCCATACACATTCTCCAAATTACAGACACCTGCCTTTGATCCTCCTTGCATTCCATTCTCATACACCAGCTCACCCATATTCCCATGTTTCATCCTCCATTCCACACGCTCTACACTATATATATTCTTCATTGATCTAATACTTGTTTCCTCTTTCCTCACTACTACATCTACATCTTTCAATCATTCTTTTTTCATCTATATTTATGTCTGATGTTAAATATACTGGCATTCTACCTTCCACCATCAAATATTCATATCTCTTGTTGTACTTTCCCCTTCGTATTCTCTCATGTCTCTCTTGCATTTCTGTATCACTTAACCTCTGTTCTACCTCAATTTTGCACCTTATTCCCCGATACACCCATTCATACCATCCACACCTCTCATATATCTTTCTTCTTTCCCCCGCCGATTCTTCTCGTCTTCCTTGTTGCATCCCATAGCTTCCTCATATACTTTCTTAACCAATCTATTACTTACATCCCCCATCACTTTACTTTCATACGTTACCATCTTCTTCACACCGTATACCCAACATTTTATTTCATTTAATTCATTTCTCACTATCTCACGCGTCGTCGCGTTTTGAACTCCTAGTATTCTCTTCATTTATCTCATTATCCCCATTTCCATTCTCTCTTTAGCAGCACACACTTCAGCACCATACACCGTAATACTCCTTACACATACTCTCAATATCATCATCTGCATTAAAATAGAATCACCAAACTTCCCCTGACAAACATACCCCATCCTTTCGGCCGCTACCTGAACTTTTCTTACTAACATTCTTACATGCTCATTTGCCGATCCATTCCGAGTTACCCTAGATACTTCATTTCTTTCAGTGCCCCAATATGACTTCCACTCATCCAGAATGCATCTCTTTTGCTATCCCTCCCACCCTTCTTGCACACCATTACTTTTGTCTTCTCCAAGTTTATTTCCAATCCTCTTTTACCCATATACTTTCTCACTTGATCAATCACTTCTTTCACCTCTTCCTAACTCCCTGCAAAACGCTACACAATCTGCATACCCAAGCCACCAAACCTTTTCCCCTCCTAGTATCACCCCTCCTGCCTGTCCTTTATGCAAAACCTCTCTAGATCCGATGATATATATTAAATCCCTCACACTTTTATTTCGTATTTTTTCAACTTTTTAAATCCATGGACCAACGATTTGTGCTTATTTCTATAGTATTATATCTTCTGGTGTCGATTTTTCTGGACCTAGTATCGTTTTTAAGTACTCTATCAGCACTCTCTCAATTTCTTCCCTTTCTTCTACTGCTCACATTTCCATCCCATATATCATGATGCTTCTCACACATACATCAAGTATATAAACCATCATTTTCACATAATCCGCGAACCTCTCTTTCCATAGTACTCTTACACTTTCAGTTACTACATACTGCTTGCACAACGCATTGTAACATCAATTGTCAATATTTATATCTTTTAACGCATTCAAGTCTTTCCCCATTCATTTCGAACACATCCTTTCTATATTATTTTCGTCTCATTCAAATTTACTTCAAGTTCTCTTTTTCTCATAGACTTATACAATCTTGTAGCTTATCTTCACCCATCATTATCCTGCCAACCTCTCCATTTTTGAACACTTCTTCCAGATTCTGACATATATAGGTTAAGTATGCTTCTATTCAAATGGTGTTCTTGCCTTACGCCTCGTTCAATCTGAAACCACCATTCAAACACGTTTCCTACAAGTCTTGCTCTGACGTATGTTCCCTCACACAGTTCTTTCATAGTATCTCTCAGTTCTGACTTAACCAAACGTATGTAGTGCACAGTAAGTGAGGAAGGTTGACTCCGGGCCCAAAAAAAAACTTTTCTTGATGGATGTATTGTAAAACCCACTTGTTTTCTTTCTTTACGTTTATCTTGCATAACTGTATACCCTTAGTACCCTAATAGCCTAATAGCAGATACCCTTCCAAAGTTTACAGTAGTTTTATGGCATGGCCTAAGTTAAACCGTATAAATATAAATAAAATATCTTTTGTGATTTTCAGCTCAGAGATACGTTTATTTTGTGGGTGAAGCTTTCTCCATTCTGCTGTTTAAATTGGAGGAATCAGTTCAAAATTATTACATAAAAATGAAGTACACATTGTGATTGCCTTTATACGAAGCTCTCAAAAATGTGGTATGTCAAACGTGACTTCCAAACTTTGTGGCAAAAATATGCTTTGTAATAGCTTTGTAATGCTTTGTAATATCAAGTTTGGTTCAATCATACAACATGGAATTATGTTTTGGAAAGGGGACTCGACCTATCTACTTTAAAAATATATTGAAATTTACAACAGTTGGGCAAAGCAATTCGCATGCCTCCTAACGGCGCAGTAGTAGTGCTATGCAATGGCAAGATGTTTGTTTTTGGACTCCACAAATTAAATTATCTCATATTTCCTTCCAATGAAAGCGGCCTGGAATGCTAACCTAACGTTACTTATTGCTGAATCATAAAATCACAAAGGACGACTTTCAGAAAAAAAGTTGTTGCAACCATGATGGAATATTTCACAAACGGTGACGATACATTTTATCAAGTCGGCAGCAACGTATTCAACATTAAGTGGTCAATTTAGGGACCTTAAAATAGCTTTTATTGACAATGTAAAAGCTGTTTTTTTAAGAAGAAATTAGCGGTCGAATGCACATTTCAGAGACAAGTTTATTATGGCAATCAAGGGCTGCACATAGAGACTGATTATCGGACATAGAGACATAGTAACATAGAGACTGATTATCGGGCAGGGAAGGAGTTGTCACTATGTAATGAACTAAAATTATTATCTGTGTTAAGGGGTATTTCCTTTTGAGTTTTTGATTATGTGATATTGTTTACTACGTTTACCTGTAGAGGTATTTGTGTTGACTATCCCTGGTGTTGACTATCCCTTTTTCTTTTGATTATTGGCTACTGTGTATTACCTTTTGAAGGCTTGTAGGCGCTCTATGTATATAGTAGGTATTGTTTTTATTGCCGCGTAGTATAGTTGGTTATGCAACTTCGGGAAGCTGAAACTCAAAGTCATCGTCAAGTTCTATTTAAGCGTTGTCGTATACTTACCGGCCTAAACACCTTTTGTTTTGGTAAATTGCATTGAGTGTTGTCAATTTGGATCATGATTAGAACTTTACATTAAATGTTTGTGAATTAGATTGATATTGTTATGATTGTGTGACGTCGGGCTAAATATGCATTAGGGCTTGTCACCGACTTTCGCCGATCCGACAAACAAAGTATGGGAAATGAGATGCAAGTTGTGACGTAAATTGATTGATCTTGTAGTGTCTTGCTTCATAACAATTAATCCATTCCGAGAGTTGAATTATAATCAACTAGATTGACATTGTCTGGTGTAATTTAAATTTTACGTATTACTAAACGAATTAGAAAGATCTTGGTACTTGAAAAACTTCCAAACATCATTTAGTGGATTTTGTTATTTTATTTGCTATAATTCTAATTAGATAGAGGAATAATTATTATTAAGGGGTCAGTATTTTTTAGTAAATTTTGGGAAAGTAATAAGATGTTGTCAATATTTAGCTCGTGGTTTTTTGCTATTTAGACATTTTAATATAAAGTAATTTGTGATTTATTAATGGTATTACCGTGGAAACTTCCTAGGTCGTATTAATTCTTCTGCGTTACCACCACTAATTTTAATTTGTATTTGTAAATTCGGAGATATATATTGAATAATTATCTGATATTCTTTTAGTCTGAGGTGAATTTATTGTACGACCTCACCATTAAAAAGTAGGACGTAGCAGGCAAATTTTTAAAGAGTGGTTGACGCACGCCATTATTAATTAAGTAAATAACGGATACGACGACCTATTGAGTCTTGTAAATATTGGGCTGATGACCTGGTCATGAGTCTGTAAATAAACATTGTAAAATAGAACATTTAGTAGGTTACCTATCATCCATGTATGACAACTAATATTGTTCTAAAAAAATTAAATAGAGTGGTGGTTCCTTGTCCTATTTATTCTTGCCCTATCTAATCGAGATGTAAGGATAAGTTAACAAGTGTGGGTAGCCTAATTTCTTTAATCGAAATAGTTATTCGACTTTACCCAAATCTGCAACCGCTTGTAGATAATGATAATTGATTGGTACTAAAACTTTTAAAGTAATAAATATATTAATTATACATGGTATTAGTTTAAGTTTACTTATTGAAATTATTTAAGTAAAACTAGCTTAATTTGCTAAAATGTTTTACTAAATTTAATACATGACAATAGGTGAGCGAGACTTCTTCTTCACAAAGTTATCAAGCTCGTGGAGAAAGATAGCTGTGACGAATTTAGATAGCACAAAACTACGATAAGTATAAAACTCAAATATAATTTAAAAACTCCACAATGATCAAAAATAACAATAAATATCACGTAAACATTAAAAATAACAAATAGTTTAAAGTTTGGAAGATAATTCATAAACAAATTGGGCCATGATAAATTTCTATTTGTGAAGAGTTCATTGAATATGTATGTTTATGATCTAGAAATAATTGCAATATCGACACATTGTAAATTTTAAAATATAATATGTACTTTAATGTTATTGTTATTGAAATTTGATATCAAGTCAAATAAATATAAATAATATACAAGCTAATGGCTTAGACACCTGATACAATTTCTGTAAGTTTGTTTAGTTTTAATTAATGAAATATCAGTAAACACTTAAATAGCTAGATATTATTTTAAATTAATAGGATTACTAGAAAATGATTGAAATATTTTCTTTCCCATTGAATGAAACAAAGTATTCCAGAAACTCCATTTATTTATCAACATTTATAGCTGCTTCCATCCTGTGGAACAGCAAACCTTGACATGTTTCTCTGAAACAATTACCCCTTCTTCATGCCTTTTCTTCTTCTGAAGAATGGGTAATGTGAATAAAAATTGATAAATAAATTCTATCCGTATTAGAGCGTAAACTTTTCAATCTATTCTTTTATAGGGAATGCAAACTTGGATGCCTATTATTTCTGAAACGCTTTCCGGCTTTTAATTAAAAGAACTTTTAATTAAGCGATATATGGATTTTAAATTAGGGGCCAATGTTTTTGTGAGAGGACAAAGTTTTGTTAAATCAGTTTGGGAAGCGCTTTTCTAATGTAGTAAATGTTTAGTCGGAATGATCCTTTTAAAGGACTATTCACCGTAGATTATTTCAGGTTCGCATTAAACGAAGTGCGTGGCAAATAGTTAACTAAATTGTCTGTTCTCATCAAATAGATTACACTATAAACGTAAACATGTTTTAAACACATCGGCTACATTTATTTGGCCTCGTGTAAATAAATAAGAAAACTGTATTTTGTTTTTAAATGTAACGCCTTCATTTATTATTTTGCGTTTGACGAATTGTATTCACTGCTGAATGCCGTAGAATATTAGAGAACATTTATTTCTTTCAAGATAAACTTATTGATTTCATTTGTCGGTTCTTCTTTGCACTTAGATATATGGTGTTGTATAGATTTTGTCACTTTCATATACCTACAATCCTCTAAAGCGTCTAATGTAGACCAAGTTTCGGTCGAACCGAAAGTTTTGCATAGTCTACAAATGCCAATGCTATTCCAATCTTATATTCAATATATTTTTATAGCAAAATCCACACAGCCTGCAAATGATAGTTTGCGCTATAACCAGATCGAAACCCAGCTTGCTCTATGGACTGCCAAAAGTATAACTTCTTCATAGACTTTTGTCAGTGGCGTAACTATACCGTTCGAGGCCCGTGGCTAATTCATCGGATGGGCCCCCTCCCCCCAATATAAAGAAGCTGAACCAACAATAATAATATTTTTTTATTTTATAATG
>WYDF02064290.1:0-11657 GCA_009867245.2 Adranes taylori
GAAATAAAGCTGCTGCTTCTTGGCAGGTTATTAAGCCCAACAATAATTCTAATGCAAAATTGATTTGAACAACACTTACTGCTACTGATTTCAATACTTTCTTTATTGAAATTCCACACAAACTTGTTAATTCTATTTATTAATAGAACTCAGTTGAACGCTGATATTTTGAATAATATTACTTTACCAGATGTGAATTTAGAGAGGTTTCATATATAGAAATTAGATCTGTTGTTAAAGTCTTTGAGTAGCAGTAAATCGCGTGATATATAAGATATAAATACATTTTACTTAAAAGAAATGTCAACATTCTAATAAGTCCTCTAACAAAGTGTATTAATATCTGCATTAATAAAAACATTTTTCCGGATATTTGAATCCCCCGGAAAGAGGATCAAAAGATGACGGATAATTATAGACCAATATCGAACATCCCTATATTTGCTAAGGTTTTTGAAAAATTGTTAAAAATACAAATTATGGAATATATGGAGTGTAACCTTCTGTTATATATGAACCGCTATAGATATCGTGAGGACTTATCCACTATATCCGCTCTTATGGAACTAGTAGAATATGTATCAGACCTTGGACGCTTGTGAATTTAATTGGACTATATTTTATGACCTGTCCAAGGCTTTGGCTGCGTCTCATATGAACTACTATTAGATAAACTGGCTAAATATGGTTTCAGTGTTGGCGCTGGCTCATTATTGAAATCTTATCTGCATAATAGGTTACAAAGTGTTGACTATGATGACGTACAATCTGAATCGACACGTGTTTACATTAGTGTATCACAGGGCTCTATATTAGGCCCAATATTATTTATAATTATTTTGAGAATTTGGATGAGTTAGTCACTTTTTAAGTACCTATTAACGATTCGAACAATCAAATAGCTTATAAAAGCGGACAATGGCGTATACGTATTTCAAGCATAATGGATAGGTATGATCAGCACCCCTTTCTAGTAGCGCATTCACAATACAACGACTAATGCGTGCACCACGTCCAGATATTTTTTAAACCATTTAAATTCGTATTAAACGTTGCAACTAGAGTGATTACAGAATTCTAATAGATAGGCGAGATGCACTAACCCAACCGAGAGATGAATCAGTAGGTATTATTCCTTTCAAAAATCTTTGTCATTGTTCGAATCGTCAATATGTTTAAAAAGTGACTAACTGATCCAAATTATCAACATACGAGTTGTTACATCTTAAAGTAATACTAAGATACAATTTTCATTACACTTATCACCTGTAGCGGGCTTAAAGCTAATTCTATATTAACAGGTTGATATATTAACATCTTATATCTTTCCATTTATATACAATTACGGTTATTGAACGGAATATAAAACCTACTGATTCATCTCTGGGTTGGATTAGTCCATCTCGCCTACCAATTAGAAGAATTATGTAATCACTTTAGTTGTAACGTTTAATACAAATTTAAATGGCTTAAAAATATCCGGACGTGGTGTACGCATTAAGTCGTAATACTGTGGATGCGCTACTAAAAAGGGATGCTGATGATACCTATACCTTACGGTTGAAGTACATATATGCCCTTGTCCGCTTTTTAAAGCTATTTGCTTGTCCGAATCGTCAATAGGTGACTAACTCATCCAAATTATCAACATACAAGTTGTTTCGTCTTAAAGTAATATGTACTAATATACATTTTTCATTATATAATTTTTATAATTGATATTTTTCTATTGCCTGGTAACAAAATGCTATTGTGATGATACCACAATATTGAACAAAGCGGCCAGTCAAGATATTGTAATAAGTGGGTTCTGTGGGGCGCGCTCTAGGGCTGGGGAATGATTCATGCAGAATGGGCTAAGCGTAAATGAGTACAAATCGCAGTATCTACATTTGTCAATAGAGTAAATCTGAAAAGGAAGTTGTTAAATTCTTGGAAGTCACGGTGAATAGTAAAATTTCTTGGGAACATCAGTGCAGTAAGGTTATGAATGATTATCGCAAAATGTTGTTCTTGTAAGATGTCTAGCACTGTATGTTTCATGTAATGTATTAAAACAAGCGTTTTATGGAACCATTCATTGTCATTTTTGTTATCGCATAATCACATGGTGTCATGCACAAGACTGGACACATGTGTTTAGATTACAAAGAAGAACGGTACGCATTCTCTCCAATTTGCATTACAAGGCAGACTTTAGACAACAGTTAGTGAAATATATTAACGTTTCCCTGTATTTATATTTGGAAGTCTTACTTCATATTAAAAGTAAAAAAAAATCGCCAGTGTTGGGTTATGAAATACACAATCACAATACCAGATTTAAAAATACACCTCGTATATAGAAAGAAGACTTACAAAATCATGTATAGCCATAGGTGTAAAATACTTTAATTAATTTCCAGAACAGATAATAAATTTACAGACGACATAACATTGCTAAAACAAATATTTAAAAATAAAGTCAAACACTTTAGTTAAACATGCGTTTTATTCCTACAATGAATTTTTGGAGTATCAAATTAGTCTAGGAGATTTCTCCTGATTCGGAGGACATTGCAATTTTCTGTATTTGGCTTTAATTTTCAGTGTCCGTTGATCTGGACGCGCTGGTTTTACTATTGTAATTGTCATTGTACGTTCAATTTTACATTAATTACTTCTGTGATATATCACTTTTCTTGTTTCCTTTTGTACTTCTATTGTAAGTTATTTGGACGACTGTTAACTTTTTTTGTATTAGTACAATAAAGCATTCTATTCTATTCTAAAATTATCAAGTGATTCCTAAATCAAACCTTCTCAATAAATCAGTCATTCTCAATTAATTCTTTGGCCTCCGCTTCTTCCATATCTGAAAGCTTTTGCCGCCAACGATTTCTTTTGTTTAATTTTCCATCGATGGAAAACCTTTAAAATTGTTAACACCTGTCCAGGCCTGATTCCAGTAAGCATTGAATGTGGATGAATTCACTTCTTCCTATACGAATTTAATAAATTCAATACAGTGGCTTATGTTGAAATGCTTCCAAAATGCCATTATTGTATCATGATGTGCTTCGTCTAATGCTTTATATGCAGAGGTATACATGTCTGACATATTAGACTTTACATGCTTTCATAAGAAAGTTGTGTTAGGTGAAAGGAAATAAAACCTCTACATTTGAATGCAATGTTGTAAGGACTTCAACAGCGTTGTCAGGTGCAAGATTAAGAATTAGAACTTACGAACTCAGGTTTTGTTTCTCTAAATAATGTTTGACTTCTTTAATTGACTGCGGCCCTGACTTTTGTTGCCCAAGCTCTTCTATTCAATTTCCACGCAACAGACAATTGCTCAAAATTTCTTTCTTGCAACACACGCAGCAGTTTAGATCGAAATGAGCAGAGGTTTGCACTTAATGTCGCCAGATGCATTTCCACAAAAAAAGAAGATTCTGTCTATCCTAAACATCTTTAAAACCTGGGACATCCTTCTGTCTCTTTGTGTATGAATTTCATTCGCATGCGTATACGCGTATGAATGAAATTCTAGCATTGGACAAATTAAATGCAGACCATTATGATATCGCGTATGTGTAAAATCGTGTTCTGAAAATCCGCGCTCAACAAGGGTTTATTCTATTTAATTGTGATTTGTTTGTAATTTTAACTCAAACTCTTAATTTTTATGCATATGAGAATTGTTTCATATGAGGTGTTGTCATATGAGAAATGTACAAAAATTAAAGCAGAGCGCGTTTTACTTGCGATTCGACATATACGATAGCGTATATCTTTATTATCTACGAGGAGCATACATAAATAAAATTATTGCAGTTAACGAAGTAACATCTTATGTCGCATTAAGCTTTACCTTCTGTTATTATTGAAAAGAACATGGTAACTTAATATATTTTTTCAGTGTAGAACTATCATTAACGTTTCCTTTATTTCGAAGTAAAAGAATTATATTTAAAGTATTAAATGTGGTCCAAGCTTGAAATAAAGGAGCAAACAGCTCAATAATTTAGTTACATATTTTGTGGTAATACAACTTTGAGGACGTACTACTGTTTTTTCATTCAAATAGTTAATCAAAGTACACAAATAATTATATTAATAACCTTTATTTAATAGTAAGTACATTTTGGTCTGAAATGTTATAAATTTATAAATCAGTCAATACGAGATTCATAAATACGTGCACAGGTTACGCCGTAATATTGAATATAGAATTCAAATTAACATCAATAGCCCTAAGATAACTGACTCAAAAGTTAAGAATTTTGTGAAAATGTAACATGTTTAATTCAGTTTGGAATGCTATGATCTGACGGTACTTGTACAATATTAAAACAAAAAAAAGTCAAAAACCATTAGTAAGTTATAGAGACTTGTGATTAAGGTTGGTGTATTGTGGGGTGAACTGATTTTTATTTCATAACAGTACATGTTTTTCTTTCTCTTAAAATCCATTATATGTTAATAAATAATAACAAAAACTTATTGACTGATGTTTTATTATTACCCTTTCGATTCAGCCTGACAAACATGAAGAGGGAGAGGGGGTTTTCGAAGCATGATTTACAAAAGACAATATCGAAACAGAAATTTTTACAAAAATCCCTTGAGATTCTGAACAAACATTGATGAATCAATCAGTGATTTTAGTGACACTGAACATTGACGAGGTCAGGATTTTTTGAACTTTGACACAAAAAGATTAACAATTTAATTTTTATAAAATTTAAGAATCAACAGTGGCAGTTAGATTGTAAATTTTATGAAAGAATTATTTTTTGTAAAGGCACAATAGTAACTGTGGGCACATGCTCAGTACTAGCCCCGTCACTGACAATAAAGTCGCGCGTATTAAAACCCGGAGAAACACAGCGGAAATCATTACTCCCAAAATAGAGTAGCTGAAGTTAGACAAACCCAGATGATTAAAGAATGATGTAAATAATTTAAATCTGATGCCATCACTGAGTAAATTTCGTTTCAAACAAATGTATATAAGAGGGTAAAAGATACACTCCAACTGATTAAAAAAAATTCTAACTTTCATAGGAATAATTTGTCTAGTGAGAATTAATTTGCTTCCCAATTACCGTGGTGGTTGGAGTAAAATTTGAATGGTACACCCTTCATCAGGTGGCATATTTTCTTCTAATTCTAGTCCAACTCAACATAATCATCAATCTTCAAAATCCATCAGAGTCCTGCTTGCGTCATTCTTATAACACTTTCATCAAGATGTAACTGCTCAATATATCATTCAGTTAATTCTTTTGTAAACAAATGATAAAAAAAATGCAAACATTCATAGGAATAAATTTTCTAATGAAAATTAATAAACTTCCCAGTTATAGTGATTATTATAGTATTATATGAATGTCCAACCATAACCTAGACTGTTTTTTTTTTTTGAATTCTGATCTTGCTCAACACATTTTCCACCTATTTTCGAAATTCTCCACCATAAAACATTTGTGATTAATTTATATCTGATAACATCATTGATTTGGCTGTCGCTCCAACAGATTTATGCGCCTTGCAAGAGGTCCTATCTTTCCGGAATCTACTTTAGTTTGGTTCACATACGGTTGAAAGGCTGCTGAAAATGCGAGAGTAAGAATATACGGAGAACAACCGAAATGCACAATGTCCTGTCCTTTAGGCAGATTTACCACAGTCTTTCAGGCCGAAATATATGCAATCTTCCATCGCGTACAGGAAAATATAACAACGAATTTTTATAGTAAGCGACGGTCGGAGGGGGGGGGGGCACTTCAGGCGCTTAACAACGCGGGAAATGTGTATGGACTGACGAACTAATGTATCAATGCACTATAACTCAGTTACACTGGTCGTCAGAAACTCACACTGGAACTCAGGTCCGAATCCGAGTCTGGGAATACCTGTTAGTTCAATCAGAGAAGCAATAGGGAACTGAACCTTTAAAAAACGCATACACTGCTGGGAAAAAGCGACACAGTAAGCGCTTTATAGAGAAACCATATAAAAACAAAATTTCAGATCAGCTGAAACTTGGCCAGGACTGGCCTGTTAAAATGGCAAGCACCTCCGAGGGTTCATATAAAAAAATGTGTCTACACACGACTGACATAGAGTGTACGTTGTGTCTAGAGGTAAGCGAGACAAATCAACATATCTTATGTGAGTGTGAAAGTGTGTTGGCATCCAGAAGGAGAGATCTATTTGGAGCAAATTAATCGTCAATTTATATCTGATGACATCATTGATTAAGTTGTCATTCAAACAGATTTATGTGGTAAGCAAGCAATGTTTTTCTAATTCTGATCCAGCTCAACGCATGATTGATCTTCTATATCTGATGACGTCATTCGTTTTTCTGTTTCAGACGTAATCTGTTATTTAAACAGATTTATATGCCGAGCAAAAGGGCACAAGATGTTTAACAGAGTGAAAAGAAATTCGAATGTTCAAAGGAATAAGTTTTTTAATAGGAAGTAATAACTTCCCTGTTATCATAATACTGGAGAAGTTTTAAATTTCAAACCAACATCACTTGAAATACTTTTCTGCTAATTCTGATCCAGCCAAACGCATCGATCTTCAGAATTCATCAACGTATGGCATTAATCTTCAATTTATATTTGATGACATAATTGAATTATTTCAAAGACAATTTTAGATAAGAGTTTTCATAAATAAATAGCTTCGTCAAACAAATAACATATACATAATTTCTCAAAATGTTACGGTTATATGTGTTGGTAATATAAAATGAAATCTCTGTAATTAATGTAAAGTTTGTAGTATGCGTTTTACGGTATAGATGGCGCTAGATCACATCCTACAGCGCTGGCTGATTAATCGACGTATTTATTTGGTCAAATAAAATGGATAATAGAAATTTGTAATTGTAGAAGAGGTTGTCTTATTGCAAGTAAAAGGACAAAGATACAGTCCAACTGATGAAAAAAGTCTTACTTTAGCTAAAGAACTGGTCACTTGCCAACGTTGCAACGAACACTATTTCTTGCGATCTGAACTGCTTGACGTTTCTTCAACAATATATTGACATAAATAAAAATTATAATTATAATACTTTCAAGGTTGACTAGAAAACTGACTAGCTAAGTTTATTAATTAGGTCTAATTTAACAAAAAATATTATTGAATATAATATTTAAGATCTGACTACCTTAGAAAATATTTTTAAAAATCTCCTTGATACTCATTAATAAAGTCTCCAAGTCTCTAGATGTTTTTAAAACCCCATTGTAATTCTATAACCAAAAAGTCGCAAAAAATTATCATTTTTTAATTCTCGAGACCCCTTGAGATCTTTTCGGGATCCATCTGACAGATCGTGACACCACGTTTAAGTACCACTGTTCCAAAGAATACATATAAAGTGTGTTGATGAACTGAACATTTGTCCTGATAGCCTGAGAAACCTCTATGCAACTATTGTTCCAAATGTTTTTCTCCAGTTTTTTTAAATGAGTTATAAAACCGTTTTAAGTTCGTTGACGCATTCCAGACAAAGTGACGGAGGTAATGATGAACTAAGGAAAGAAAAAAGACCCCCACCTCTCAAAAATAGAACATTCATGTGAAGAGATGTAAAAAGGCCATTAGGAGTTTCTCTCAAATTTCATAAACTAATATTCAACACTCTGAGTAGGTTCTAAAAACTGAAACGAATAGAATTTGGAAATTTTGAAGCATATTGTGCAATTTGGAGTAGTGACGGGCATTTCAAAATTGATATTCGTCTACTAATTTATGTGCTTTTAAATTTTTAATTATCTTTGTAATTTTGCAAAAAGAACGTCTGAAAATAATAATACTCCAATGAGGTGATTCCAATGATAAAATTTAAAGAAAAGTGCAATCTGGTAGGAGTTTAAACTGGTAAGGAGTGTGGTCTTCCTCGATGGTCTTAGAAGGGTGGACGCTGAAGAAATCCACTATTAGAGCACAATGCTAAAAAGTTCGTAAACTCTGAAAGCGACTAAGCAAAGTAGTAGCAAACAACATCACGAAATTCTTTGGGCATGTTTTGAGACAAAGTGACTTACTTTAAAAGTACAGGCACGAGGGAGTTACATCAACAAAATACAGGGCATGTTATCACCAAAAGTGTCTAAACCCTGTCACAATCTTTCAAATTATCTGAAAATGCATTGAATGGAGATCCCTAGTAGATTTTTAAAGTCACACCGTTCGAAATCTAATATGAATAAATAAATAAACAGAAAAAATAAAGGAGAATGGAAATAAATGAGCCATATCAAATCAAGAAAATTCACTTCTCTTTTATTTTTACCTACGGTACTACCTATATTCAGAGACTTAAAAATAGATATTCATTAACTTTTTTAGGATCTTCAGTTTTTGTTTTGACTTGTCATTTTTTACAGGTGTATCAGCCTATTTTGCGTTTATAGAGGTTCGCATTAAACTTTGTTGTTTAAGCTATTGTATTCAAACAAAAACTGTACTAGAGAGCAAATCATGTGCAACATTTTATGTTGTGTTTACATTTCGACCTACTTTATTGTAAATAAAAAAAAGAGGTAAAATATTAAGGTTTTCAAAATAAAAATCTTCACTTTTTAAAGAAAAAAGTAAGACTGGCGTTTACATTTTTGCTAGATATTTTATATTACATAGTATGAGCAGAGATATATATATATATATATATATATATATATAGTTCACCGGCATTTTGCTCAGTCTAGTATTCTAGGGTTAATCCTTGTGCGCATGCGTTGTTACACCCGCAGCTACGACGTCATCAATGCCGCTCTCTGATTGGCTGTTTATCGACATGGACCAATCAGAACGCACGGATTTGATGACGTCATCGCAGGAGGCGTTGATACGCATGCGCAAATGGATGAACCCTAGAATGCTACACTGAGAAAAATGTCGGTGAACTATCTGTTTCCCTCTACTAGTATGATATTTCTGAAAAAAAATGCAGATCTCAAACTCATATCCTTTTTTTTTAAATAGGGATGAGTCTTCAATGGATAAGTTCTTCAAATATTGCAGTTTGTCCAAAATCGAATGTTTTCAATCGGAAATATCTTAGAAGAAACACTTCGAAAACCCAAAATTTTCACGAAATATTCTTAATTGTTTTGTATTGAGTTAAAATTCCTCAATTGATTAATTTATGAAGTAATGAAATTAATCGTCACGACTTCATTAATTTTTGAAAATAGTTAAACTTTCAAGAAGCGGTTACCAAAAATAATCTATTTTAGTGAAGGTGATAACAGCCAATAGAAAAACAAAACAAATACTTTGACTACATTTGGCACCACAATACTGATTTTGATATAAAAGTGAAACTTTCTTGCTTCCTCGCACGGAAAGAACGTTTGTGATAGAATTGATGTTTCAGATGCCATCGAGACGTTTAAATTTCAAAATACAGACTTTTATTTGGAAGAGGTTAATATTTACCTTTTTTTCATTATTATTTACATTCAAGTACGTCTAAATGTACACTGTAAAAAAGCGAAATAGGCTGGCGCACTTGTACAAAATGAACGCTGAGAAAAAGCTGATCATTTAAAAACTTAATGAATATTTGTTTTCAACTCTTGAAAATAGAATGAAAATGGGGTTTTTGACCAGTGTATTCTTCACTCGGTGTATATAAATGAATGAAATTTTTTTAAGACATATTCATATTAATTATCAAGCATTCTTTAAAATAGTACAAGCATAAGCCAAAAAATTAATCTTCCCACCAACAAATTTAAATGATTGAAGTAATAGATTTATCCTGGCGTCTGTGTAGGCTTCATAAACAAAATATATAAAAACTCAAACTACAGGATTGGAAGAATAGAAGCTATTATAGAAGAATAGAACCTATATTAATAAGTTATAGATATGTAAAAACAAACCACAGTCTACGGAAATTTAGTTATAAAACATTAGATAAAACCAAATATACGGACTTAACCGACATTCTTTTGTATCTCTTCCTTAATGTTACTTAAAATCAAAATGACACATCCAGTATGTATGAAAACTATACTTAAAAGTCTTGTGAACTGTCATTAGTCAAGTGCCCACTCAACAGTTGTGACAAACAAGATCTATTCTGGGCCGGAAGAACACCAATCACTGTATTACTTTGCTCCGACGTCGTTATATTCATCAAAATATTTGATGAGAGCAAGCCACTAGCACTTAAAGCATTCTGATTCAATAGAGTATTATTAGAATCTGTCAGATGAATGAAACTGTGATCAATTTGTTTAGAATTATTGGAGGACACACCTAGCGATTGACAATCGATCATTTGTAGAGTATCAGATTGAGTTGATGGTGCCGAATCAATGGGTGGTGTCATTGGATGATTCTGATGGGATTCATACGATATCGCTGTAGATGTCGTGTTCCTAATACGTCGATCAGTGCGTACCTGTTCCATAAAATTTTTCACTTTAGCGGTCATAAAGTCTGGAGCTTCAAAACCGATCAACTCATGATATTGTAAATTCGGATTATTCTTATAATCTTCAAAATGAGCTAATTCTTTTATATCGTCCAATAGCATAATATATGCTTTCCCACCACTCGGTGGCATTAGATTTTTAGATGACAGCCATTCTTTATCTTCCTGATCTCCGGAATACCTAGAAATGATGAGATTGTACAAATAAGTTTAAAATCATACACATTTAAATATATCAATTATTTTCTTTTCATACATATTTACAAGTCTGAGTCAAATGAGAACCTTAAAAATGTCCTAGAAAATGCATCGAAGGAATCATACCTTATAACTTAACAGAAATATAAAATGCCTGGCTAATGAATTGAAATCATTAACACGTCTATAAAGTGCGCTATTTGTCGTACAATGAAGCTGTAATACCGATATTAGTCTATCATCACATAAAGTATATAAATGGAGGATCAAATTAAAAAAAAACAAACGTCAATTCTGTAGATAGTAATACCCACATACCAGGATCAAGTAAATCGTGTTGTGACATCTGACTCAATCTTGACCGTATGAAATGATTCAATTGCAGTCAAATTCGATTCTTCTAACCTCGTCCCAAACGATCAGGGTTGGAAAAAAACAGATTTAAAAAGTCAAACTGCCGCTTATTGTTAAATAGTAAGCGAAGTCAAGACCTTTAAACATTTTTTTTTACTTCAAATGTAACGGAAAATGTATTCACTGTAGATTGGTGGAAATCGCAGGAAGCCAAATCAGAAATACAAAATCGTGTTGTATTTCGTGTTGTATATTGTTTATGGTTAAAAAATATAAAATATATTGAATTATAAAAAATACTGCCGTATATCGTTCAATTGCATACAGCCGTAGGTTCATTAGCATCGTGAACGTGTCTTTTCTGCATTTGGGTTAATGCATTAGAAACTCAAAAATTAATTAAGAACGGAAAAAACACCTAAGTTCGTATTTTTATAAAAGCAATTTAATCAAAAGTAAAACAGACTTTTTTTTATGTTTTGCATTTTGAAATTTTTTCTGAAAATATTGATTTTGTTGTATGTCGATTTTGTAGGAATGTGTCTTATTTTTAACTTTTTATATAACTAATGGAATATCTGGGAGCATAAGGACCGTAGCCCACATTCTCTAGATAGTCCATTAATGGACGTTGAGTGATGTATTA
>WYDF02064301.1:0-11657 GCA_009867245.2 Adranes taylori
AAATATTTTGATTTATATTACTACTTTGTTTACGCTGTTATTAACAACATAATTTCCTTGTGTTGAATAGTGTGTGAGCAGCATAAACAAAATAACAATATAAACAAAATATTACGCATTTGAATATCTGGTTTCATATTATTATTTTATTTATGTTGTTATAAATAACTAAAATTTGTTTATGTTGTAGTTACTAACAACTTAAATTTGTTGGTATTCTTATTAATAAACATAAACAAAATAATAATATAAACAAAATATTGCGTATTTGAATATCTGATTTCATATTATTTTATTTATGTTGTTATAAGTAACATAACTTTGTTTATGTTGTAGTTACTAACAACTTAAATTTATTGGTGTTCTTATTAATAAATATAAACAACAACAAACAAAATAACAATATAAACAAAATATTGCCTATTTGAATATCTGGTTTCATATTATTTTATTTATGTTGTTATAAGTAACATAACTTTGTTTATGTTGTAGTTACTAACAACTTAAATTTGTTGGTGATCTTATTAATAAACATAAACAACAACATAAACAAAATAACAATATAAACAAAATATTGCGTATTTGGATATCTGGTTTCATATTATTTTATTTATGTAGTTATTAACAACATAACTTTGTTTATGTTGTAATTACTAACAACTTAAATTTGTTGGTGTTCTTATTGATAACGTAAACAAAGTAATAACATGAAGCGAGGTAATAAAATGCGCATTTCATTGTTTTTATTCTTAAAAAACAACAGAAAATAATTTATGTCATTAGTAACAGCAACAAAAAGAAAGTGCTGCTGTTTGTAACAATATAAACAAAGTAATAATATGTACATTAAGTTTAAAATGTCAGTTTAAAATATTTAAACTTAATTTAAATATTATTATTTTGTTTATGTTGTTAACAACTTAGTGCGCTTTGGAGCAGTTTTTAAATATTTTGGTTTATATTATGATTTTTCTTATGTTGCATTTGAATATCTGGTTTCATAATATTATTTGATTTATGTTGTTATAAATAACATAACTTTGTTTATGTTGTAGTCACTAACAACTCAAATTTGTTTGTGTTCTTATTAATAACATAAACAAACTAATAATTTGAATCGAGATAATAAAATGCGCATTTCATTGTTTATATTCTTAATAACAACAGAAGCTAAGTTATGTCACTAGTAACAACAAAATAAATCACCATCATTATCTTTATTAGCAGAAGTGGTTGTTGATGATATACTATTTGCGGTGACATCGCGAGGTCATATGCCTATGATGACAATGATGATGATGCTGTTTGTGTTCACGATGATGACGCGACACAATAGGCGCATGAGCGCCATCTATATAATGCTCTTGATCGGAGGAGCTGAACGCTACAGTTCCTGAGGTCGCGGGATTACGATGGCCTCTATTCGCTTTCGGAGTGGCTTTAGCTATATTGGACATTTCATCTCTATCGTTAAAGTGGGTTCGGCTTTCATAACAGCAACTTCTTCGGATGCTTATCGAACAACACATCTTTCTTTTTCTTTTCGTACTCTTCATAGTTTCCTTTCGTATTCCGCTTCACGTACCCGTTCTCTTTCTTGTTGGAGCTGTCTTTCTATTCCTCTTGATGCGTCAATCACCAATTTAGGTTTATATTGTTTGTCACGTTCTCACTATAGGTTTTCAAATTCCGCAGTTGGATCATCATATTCTCCACTAAGTAATCGATTTTTTAACTTATCCATTTCATCTTTTTCCTTTGTCTAACTCTCGTGTCTGGTTCGTCTTCTTTTACTCTTTCAAATAATCGTTTTTGAAGCTTCTTACCTTTATAATACTTTATGTCATCTCTCTCTCTCTCTCTCTCTCTTCATCACAATCTTCTAAGAATTCCTTCGAAACGTCTGAAGGAATTCTTCGAATATCATGATGACGAGATAGATGAGTCAATTGCTATAAAGCTAAGAGACTTCAGAAATGATTGACCGAAGAAGTAAAAGAAACCGAATTAGATACAAGAGATAGGATGAAAGAAAAAACCTCTCTTTCGCGTTCCTCTTCACGTTGACGTTTACGTTTGCGTTCGTTTTCGTACTTTTTAACTTTACGATGGTCACGAGTTTCCCATTTTAGCTCACGAGTTTCCGGACACTCACGGGGCTTTTATCCGATTTCTTCCTTTCTCTTAAACTCCTCCTCGATTTCTTTATCTCGTATCAATTCTCGACTGCTTTTACTACCATTTTCGCTACGTTCTCAATATCTGTTATCACGATTCCCTATCATCACGTCTACCATTTCTTGACTATGATCGTTATCTGCGTTTCTTCTTTTCATCTTTTTCTCCGTGCATCTTTTTCTCTATACTTGTGTTCGGACAGCTAAGGGCATTGGACATGTCATCACTCACGCTAGCGGTTTGGATTTCCGAGCAACCAATTCTACGACCGCTTGTCGGACAACACATCCTTCTCGTTCTTTTTGTACTTTTTGTCTTTCCCTCTCACGTTCAACTTCACAGACCCGTTTTCTTTCTCATTAGCACTGTCTTTCTATGTCCCGTTCGCATTTCTTTTCCCGTTGCTTCCAATGTTCCAAATTTACCTACGTTCTCTATAACTGTGATTACGATTCGCTATCATCTTTTTGTCTGTACTTGTGATCCAGAGATCCAGAACAAAGACCTCCTCAATAAGGATAAATTAATAGATTATATTGAAATCCACAAAATCGACCGCCCGTCCTCCCGCTCGAGCTCGTCTAGAGGCCCTAGTTCGGGATCGGGCCGATCCTTGAAGCAACTAGGACTATTATAGATTTTAGGGTGCCTATGGCCTTTAGACAATTTATGGCTTATGGTGGGTCCGGCGTTTTAGGACTTAAGGGCTCTAAGGGCTTGTTAATCATAAATGATAACTTTTATGGACCTCTATATTGAACATGAGCTGACTCACATATCTATTACAAATTTAAAATTAATATTTTTATTTTAATCAACCATTTTAAATCTATACAAATAAAACGTTAATTAAAAAAAATATATGGATATAATTTACTCATTAGATTCGCTTGTGGTAAACATGATAAGATAGAATATTATTATTCATCTAATCTAATCTATCTGCGCTGTTGATATCAAGATTCTATAGTACGGAATGTTTTACTTCGTTAGGCGTTTTCATATTTTTTTAATTTACTTATAGCAGGTGTAATGTTTTTGATCAAATTATATTGATGTTCGAGCAAATGGCGGCCGATTTATTTTGAAAATAATTATAGTGACGTTATAAATGATATACCCAAGAAAAGTAAGTGAAATTTATTTATAATGTATGGATAGTATATTAAGAAATGTCTCGCCATCAAAAAATTAGAGGTTTATCCAGAGTCGCGCCTACTGTTGCCAGGCAAAATTTAGCGGCCCTAAATAAGCAAATTTAAGGGCAATTTTTAATCGTTTTCCCCATTACTTGAGCCCTAAGACCTGCGCCCGGGAGTCGGGCACCCCTTGCAGCTGTATTTACCTATTTAGTGTTGAGCATATTTGATACTTTGTACCTAATTAATAATTTCATTATTACCTCAATAAGTAATTAGGGCAACATCCGATTAGCATAGAAATATACTAAAATAGTAAACATTTCATGTTTCAAATATTTATGTAGATGTTATTATTAAAATATAAATCTGTGGTGGATTTAGGGGAATATATTAAATGCCAATTCCAGTCAAAATTTATATCACAGATACATGTTAACTATCAATATTTGGATATTGTTTAATCTCCTTTTTTTGTATCAGTATATCAATAATATCAAGTTACAGATCTCATAAAGTGTAAAATATTTGTTTATGGGTTATATGTAGGGAGCCGGCAAAGCTGGAACTCTCGTACTGCATATAGTATGAAATGCGAATGGAAGGGATGACTAAAATAAAGAACAACGCATAAGGGATGTTCCTAAAAAGTTTTGCAATTCGCGCATCCTTTGAAAATGAAATAAATTAACTTTGAAATAAACTTTATAGATATAATTTTTTTTTTGAATAATACCCTTTTTCTCAAGGTCAACATACTCCAAAATAAAATCATCGTATTTCAAACATCCTTTATCTCTTTATAATTAAAATAGTGATATAATATTTAAAATGTATTTTGTTTGGATTGTTTTCGAGACAAGAGCCGCAAAGTTTGAAACATTATCTACAGCCTGTATATAATCAAGTCCTTATATTACGCTTCCGGAGATATCATAAAACATATCTCATTTCTGCTTATTAGATAACCTATTACTTAAATCATTTCTCATTAACACATAAACGCAAAAACTTATTCGCGTGAAAAACTTTTTTGCTTAATTTAAAAAAAATTTATTTTATTTTAATTTAAAATTAAAATTAGATCAAATAAGACGCGAGATTCTTAATGATAATTCTAAAAATTAACTGGTTTATTCTTAAAAATAATTAATAATATGTACAAAATCAATAAAAGAAATGTATTAAAAATTGAAAATAAATAACTTACGTAGTAATGAGAAAACATAGAATCACATTAGACCTACCACCTCAATTACATCTAGTGGGTATGTAATTGATATCATGAAAAATGAAAAACGAAATATTCAAAAATGTAAAAATGTGGAAAAATGTTGAAGAATATTGAAAAATGTTGAAAACTGTTTAAAATTGTTGAAAATGTTGAAAAATGTTGTAAAATGTTAAAAATGTTGAAAATCATAAATAAAGGTAAAAAATGTTACAAATGAAAATTTTGAATTTTTTATATAAACGTAGTCATATTTAAATGGATTTGATAGTACGCTTAGCACCAAGCAAAATTATTCCTATAAGTTTTTCTATCCAATAAACCGTTCACAAATTATAAAGAATGGAGATTTGGGATAAAATGTCAACATCCTGTTGTAATTATCCTAGAGAGCTGATTTATGACTTGTTGGAAAGTCCTTCCTCAGTGCTTTTAGGATTATACATTCCGGTCATTAAGACTAATTAGGGCTCCGGCCTCAAGAAACCAAAATTTAAACGTGGAGAGGGAGAAAAAAATTTGAGGAAGAAATTTAGGAAATTCTTCGATGCACCAAACCCCAAAAGCACAATCCTTTAACTTCAAATTCAATCCCTCTTATGAAAAAATAAAAATGGAGAAATCTCTCCAACTAAATTTTTTTCGATATAATTTACCGGGAGTAATATAAAAGTGTTGACATTTGTTTGCCTCTTTCCTGTCTCGCTGTATCCAAATTGGAGATTCACTTTTATAGCTGGCGAACTTTTGACGAGTCAAAATGAAGTGCTCTGGAGATGTAAATACACTGGTAAAATATTATTAAAATGGCCTTCCGAAGTCGGGTATAACCCTATTATTAAATGTCTGTTTGAATGAACTTGCAAAACTCATCAACTGAAATAAATCATAACAATTACATTTGTTTTGTTTATGTTTTACATTATAATAATTTGTAGTACCAATAACTTTGGCTGGTCGTCGGCTGCTGGTGCTTCGAGTTCAGGAAATGAACTAAAATATTCTATACAAATCGGCGTCATTATAGGCGTGAGCCGCTATACAACTTTTGTTCTGTACTATGGGTCTCTGTGTAGCCACTCTGTGCAGGTTAATTATTATCGCGATACGATCGCCGCTTATTTCAATGAAGCACCAGCAGTCTACGCACACAACAAGAGAATACGTACACATCAATTACTAGCGGACGCTGTTTCTGCAGTGTTTCTTATCCACGGACTGACGGCAAATACTAATCACACGCATTAGGCACTACTAATGACTGTACAAATGAGCCAGCAGCGAACAATAATAATACCCATCTCTCTGCGGTTATAATTGCGTCTTTATTTAATGCGTAAGACGTAAGCGCGATCATATATTTCAACTATATTTATGTTTTATCTTATGAACTGGTTTCTTACCGGTGCCGTGGTGTTGCAACTTATTTATTTATTTTAAACAAAGTATTTTGAGTAACATGCTATGTTAGCATTTTCCCCTGTTCATCCTTGGTTGAACATATCGAGAAATTAATTCTCATGACTTGTTTGAGATAATAAAAATTATTTTTATTATGATTTTTAGATCTAAAATGGGTACTGGCAGTTCTAAAACCTATCCACCACGTAATAACAATGAAAGAGTACAACGCATGTCACGCCGTCTAAGTGGTCATGACAAAATCCAATCAATTATTAATGGTACACGAATGCTACAAGCGCAGATAAATAACTTTAGAGGAACAAAGAATTCAAATGAGTACACTTTGTTATTATCGTTGCTTAGCAAGAATTCTCAAGAAGTCCAGGAAATGAAGCGCTCCTCCAAAACCAAAAAGAAGGATACCATTTACGATAATGCCATGAGCGAGATTAATGCAGCTATACGTTCTTTGGAAGATAAAGTTTTGGATTCGGCAGCAGTAGAATCCAGTTCATTTATTAATCAAGATGTATCCAAATTGGAGACGCAAAAGGTTTCCGAACGTTCAACTTCCGGTTTTAATGATCGCAGAATGAATACTTTATCCCAAATTGAAACGCAAGTTAATAATTTGGAAGGAAATATTAGACAAGCGATAGATAAGAGTGATTTTAAAACATTTCCAGTTTTAGAAAAGAAAATAGAGATCATTTACACTGATTTAGAACTTGTACGTGTTGATAATAATTTACCTATGAAAGATGCAAAAATAAAATTAGGTGAGCGGCTCATAAAATATAATAATAGATTGAAAAGGGCTAAAAGGAATTCATTAAATATGTCAAAAAAATCTAGAGAACCCAATGAGTATAATCGTTCATTACTATCAAAATCTATGGCTGATCTTCCTAAAACTTCACAAGATGATAACATGTCAGAAATAATGCGCGTTGAAGCTGAATTAAGCGATTTGGAAATAAAAGTTTCACTCTTTGATGACGTTAAAGAGAGCCGAACCTATATAGAACTGAGTAATTCTTTAAAACAACATTGGACAAATTTACATAACTTGATTGAGACGAATGAAGATGTCAAAAAACGTATGTCAAGTACTATTGATGTAATTAGGAAAATCTTAAACGAGTTGAATCGTAAAGCAAATGAAAATTCTGAGTTGGCTAAAAAGATATCATATGAGTTTAGCGTTATTGAAGAGGATATTATAAGACTCGGTGAAAAGGTAGGCAACTTTTATGGCGATCGGAACAGTTCGGATTATGAGAGTTTAGATCAAAACTTACGCAAACATTGGGCAAAAATAAGTGAATATCCGGAAATGCAGATTAATATTAAAGAACGTAAACAAAAAACGATCAAACAGATACAGGATATTCTTAAACTTCTAAATGATAAAGTAATCAACAATTCAAATTTACAGGATAATACCAATATAGTTAAAGAAGTGGAGCAATTCTATAGTCAATGGAACTCATTACAACACAACATTGAGAATTTAGATGTTGATCAAAATGAAGAGGTCAAAGGAATTTTACAAAAATTCCAAACAGAAATCCATAATGTATTAATACAAAAATCACGTTCAACCGAGAATTTACTTGATTTAAATCGTAAACATTCTGTACAGGTTATTGATCAATTAATAGATGAAATGGCTTCAGATAAGTTTGGCACAAATAAAAGTGCCAAAATAAAAAGTACAGGTAATAATACAAAAAACTATTCAACTCAAGATATTGATGGAATAAAACCACAACCACAAACGTATTATTATTCGTTTGTTGGACAAGGAGAAAAACAAAAAAGTAAATCTATGGATCAAGATATTAATTTAATATCAAATAAAACAAGACCAGTATCGGAAAATTATGACAATACAATATCTCTGCTCCCTCATCAAAATATTGATACCACTGATTCTACCAGTTTAACGAAAGAGCCAGTCTCGTTAAAACAATCTTCAATCACAAAGATAGAACCAGCAACATGTTCTTTGCCACTGGATTATGCAAAGTATTTGAACAGTAGTATACCAGAAGAAGAAAATTATGCTTTACCAGCATATACGGAATCCTCAAATAACCAAGAAAAAGTAACAACAAAAAAGATTGAGCCAAAGGAAAATAACAAAGATAGTACACAGATTAAAACACTACCAGCTGTAAATAATTTTGGTAAACTCCATAGCATCCTAAAGCAAATCGATAAAATCCAACAAGATATAAAACAGTTTGAAGGGAGCAAAGATAGTGAACAATACTTTGAATTTGAAATCGCTTTGACAAAATTAAAATCTGAATTAGATGATATGCCTTCAGGTGATAACAATACAATATCTATAGCAAAAACGAAAGTTACGAAAAAAGTTCATGATGCGGCGAAACTTCTTGACGATAAAGTAAATCAGAATATCTATAGCAAGACGGAATCTATTAAATCTAATTTGAAGCGTAAAAGTGTACAGAAAAAGTTGGATGAAATAATGGATATTGATAGCAAAGTCCATAGACTTGATGAGATGATTCAAACTTTAAGCTCAACGAGTAGCGATAAGGAATTTAGCGATGCATTAAGTGAGTTAGATTCTTGCCAACATATTTTAGAAAATATTGATAATGGGACGCAAAGCAACATTACTACATCCAAGCGTGAGGTACTGGAACATATCAAAAAACTTCGAGAGGCTTTAACTGAAAAGAAGAAACTACAGCAACAAAGTAAGGACGCTAACGATTTGCGTGCAATTTTGCATAGAGCATTAAAAGTTAAAAAGAAAGTTGAATGTTTTAGTGGTACATATAAAAATGTTCAATATTTACAAATTGAGAAGGAGCTACAAAATTGTTTAGAACAAATTAATGAGGTAACTGATGATAATCCTAAAATTGTTGCAGCTAAAGAACAGCTTAAAGAGAAAGTTACGAATTATTTAAATATTTTAGAAGAAAGATCAGTTAAGATTGATGAGCATGATACTAGTATAGATGTAGGTTATGGACAAATTGAAAATATTCGTGCAAAAATTCTGGAATTGAAGGAAGCTGCTGAACAGTTTCAAGGAATGTACAACGATGAAATGTATTTGCAAATTGCAAGCAGCTTATACGAATGCAATGATAAACTTAACTTAATAAGCGATAAACATAAAAGTGTATATGATTCAAAAAAATTATACAAGGATTATATAAAAGATTTGCTAAAATATTTGGAGGAAAAGTCGAAGATCAATGTCAATGGAATCAATCTTGATTTGGGAATTCCAACCGATGAAACAGAATTAATATTGGATAAATATAATAGAGAATTGGATCAAATAAAAATTGAGATTGATCAATTTAATGGTTTAAGAACAAGTCCAAATTATATTAAACTTGATGAGAGATTAACGAATTTATTATTAGAAGTTGAGAAAGTAGAATCCACTTCCATGACAAACAAAACGATACAGCAAAATATAAAAATTGATATAACAAAATATGCCCAATTACTAGAGAATAAAGTTCGAAAAGATGTTGAAGAAATGAAGTTACAAAGTATTAAGAAACGAAGTACTAAGTTAAATGATGATATTAATAAATTTTCAGGTGGAACAGATCATAATGATTATGGGTTATTGTTTAATTCCATCAGAAATTTGAATCAGTCATTAGAAAACCTGAATGTCGATCAATATGGTTCGATAAGCCAACGTAAAGGCTTTTTAATAATCGAGTTACAACACATGGAACAACTTTTAATAACTAAAGCAACTCAGCAATTACCCAACAATTATTTATCGCAAGAAATAATTACAATTAAAGCACAACTTAAGGATATTGGTGATCAAGTTAGAACATTCTGCGGTTTTAAAAATGATGACATACATACTTATTTAGATGAAGCCCTGATTAATATCTTTCTGAGAGTGGATAATTTGGATACAAAAGATGAAGAAGCGAAATTAACCAAACAAAGTTTACTTGAGGAGATCAAGATTTATATGCAGATATTAGATAAGAATACGATCAACAATGGCGCTGAAGTTGTTCGCGATTTTTATGATGGAACCGAAGTTTAATTATTTAAAAAATTTATACCTATTGTAGTTTGATAATTAATATATTTTATAGTACAAATATTATAATGTTTGCTCAAAAGTAAACAATCATACTTTCACATAAAATATTTTGTTGTATCTTTTTCCTTGCATGTCTTATTAGTAGTAGGATACCGCCGATTCTAAAGCAGCCAGCCAGCCTCCTAGTTGTTCCAAAATCGCTCTAAAACGGTACCCGTTCCGTGTAGCGCTATTTTTCGTTATTTTGAAACTGGGTATTGAGTTTGACAGATGTCATTTGTTAAAGCAATATGACAGACGACAAGATGTATCCGGTTGTTAGTCAGACATATTGATTAGATTTTTTCAAAATGACAACTATTCAAATTTACATAAGCTCAAATGACTAGATAACTATTCAAATCTAGATAACAAACATCAACTTCTTGGTTCGAGTCATGGACGAAGATAAACATTTTTTCGAGACACAAGTAATAAGAAATGCTGCACTTGCTACAGTTGTTGGTATCGTTAGCAATATTCTTAAACAAAGAGTAGAGTTTGGGGCAAAACTTAATTTTGTAATTATACTCCACACATTGCTGAAGCTCTCTTTTTTGTCCAAAAGCTTAGATACTGCTAAAATTTCCTTTGTTAGTTCTACCCCATTTATGTCAACAGACTCACAATTGGTTAAAATACATTCAAAATTTTTAGTTTTGCGGTAGCATTTCTTTGAACATGGTATTTAATCGTGTATATTATATAAGAATTGAATTTAGTTGCTATGATTACTAAGTTGTTCAAATCTATCATCTAGATCATTTAGTGCTCAATCGATTGTAAAAGAAAACAATCTATTCTATATTTTTATTTTGGATCATTGATGGGTTTATCTCATCCTTCGTGTGAGAAGTTCCTTTTTCCTCTTCTTACGCGTTTTGTAGTGTTGTTGTTGATTCAAAATTAGCATCCACGTCAATTTCGGTAGAAAGTTTTTTTGCATCAATAATAGTTTCATTTTAGTAGACAAGTGTAGACTTTGAATCAGCAGAATAGTTTTTTTCATTTTTTTATAAATCTAATATGGCGGACAGGAGCCATTTTTTTTGTTTAGAAATTTTGTACTCAAACTAGGAGGCTGAAATTTGGCAAGCATTGAAACTCTGCGTCGCATAAAAAAGTCCCATGTCCTTAAGACGTTCAGAGTTTCAAGATAGATTTCAATATATCTCAGAAACCATGAGACAAGCCATTCAAATAAACTTTATTTTATAGAATATCTCAGACCCTTACGATTTTATTTGAAACATTTTTTTCTAGAATCACAATTTAGTATATATACAGTGTTTCCTTTTGAAAATTTTGCGGTCCTTTTCATCGATAACTTTCCCAATATTTTGTTTTCAATTTCTTGTATCGAAATATATTTTAATATTTAAAGGATTAAGTGAGTTTAAATAAAATCGCATGCCATAGTACCAGAGTAATTTGACATTGAAAAAAAATTTCTACCCTAAATATCTTGGTTCCTATGAAAGTTGGAAAAATCAGACTTGTGAAGCACATGCATGTCTTCTTCTTCTAGCCGTTTTCTATCCTTTGGATATAGGCCTCTCTCATATTTTTCCAGTTTTCCCTGTTCTGTGCC
>WYDF02064312.1:0-11657 GCA_009867245.2 Adranes taylori
CCACACTATTGGTTGCATCGGGCATCCTTTGTCTATGAAGATTCTCCACTTCCTACGCAAAACAAAAAAAAAATCAGTATCAATAACAAATCTTCGGTATCAACAGTATAGTATCAACAACATTACGCTGCGCATCCTGAACCACGAAAATCGACTAGAGAATTTTGAGACGGGACAATCGTAGTTAATATCCAATTAAAAAGATTTAATGGGTATTTGGTTTGGTGATAGTAACAACAACTATACTTGCAATCGTGGGGAAAAAGAGTTGAAATTAACATAAAAAGTATTTGCATTACGATTGGTTTTCGTGTTTTACAAGAATGGAGCATGCAAGACTAAATCTATTTCAAGGCGTTCACTTCGATAATAAACTAATAAAGAAAGAAAAATATTCTTACGCACCGAGATCGACAAATTTCGGAAAATGTGAGGTTCGAATTAAGATCAATCAAGGAGAATTAATTACATCAGCATCGGAAATTTATAACTACTTTGAAGGCGAAATAAAAATACCAGCTCCAGATGGAGAAGGTGCTGCTGCACCTTCAGTAACATTAATGAATAATATATTCGTGTATCTTTTTTAAAATATCAACTAAATGGAGTAGAAATCGATAGTGCGAATAATTCTGGAATGACGAATTAGCTGGAAGGCTGTGTATCGTTTAATAAAGCGTAGCCCAACGCATTAGAAGATTCTCGCTGGTGCCCTACTGCTAATAAACAAGAACTGAATTTTCTCGATTAAAA
Organism: Adranes taylori; assembly: GCA_009867245.2. Classification (NCBI taxonomy): domain Eukaryota; kingdom Metazoa; phylum Arthropoda; class Insecta; order Coleoptera; family Staphylinidae; genus Adranes; species Adranes taylori. The sequence goes on from WYDF02064312.1 coordinate 754, forward strand.
GAAGTTTTACATTAGTATTCCGCTCGTTCATTTGATGGGAGTACTTGAAGGTTAGACGAAATATATGATACTAGCAAGACAAGAATTAATATTGATTCGTAGTCGTACAGATAACAATTGCTATGATAGCGATCACACAAAAGATGTAGAATTTACAATAACGCGAATTGATTGGAAAATTCCACACATTACATTAAGTGATAAAAGTCGTCTTCAGCTCTATCATGTAATTCATAAAAACAACTCAATTACTATACCATTTCGAAAATGGACTCTTCATGAACTTCCAGCATTGCGTAAAACGAATAAAGATATTTGGAATATGAAATCTTCAACGACTGCAGAACGTCCAAGATATGTGATTTTGGGTTTTCAAAAAAATCGGAAAGATCAGTCAACGAAAGATATTACTGAACTAGATTACTGTCTTATTCGAAATGTGAGACTCTATCTCAAATCTGAAGCCTATCCATATGAGAATTCTAATTTAAAAATAGCTGATAACTACATTACTTCTAATGTACAAGAATTTTCAAACTTCTTAGTACAAGCGAAATAAAAACGATCCTATATTCAACTATAATAATTTCAAAAATCATATGCTTTTCGTATTTGATGTGTCCAAACAAAACGATTTAGTCAAGTCTTCTGTTATCGATATCAAAATTGAAATCGAAGCTGAACAAGTATTCAAAAATCAGAGGAATGCATATGTCTCGTAATCAGAGGTACGGTTTACGACTATAATTCACTGAAAAATCAAGCAATAAAACTCATCTAACCTGCATTATCTTGCCAATTTGATTGTAAATTACAAGGAGCTATGCCATAGTTGCTTGGGTATTTGATGCAATGCACAGGGATGATACTACTACGCTGTAGTACTCCTTCAGTACGTTCCAATTACACAACATTTGATAACGTGATCCATTAGATAAATAAAAAATAGTTTAGTCTAGATTTCATCATCTCAACGGAAACAGGCATTCATAATGTCGTCGCATATCCGTATCATTGTGGATGTTCACGGTTTTAAGGTTCCAGACTTCAAACCTAAAGAATGTAGTGTTCTTAATCCAAATAAATCAGTTATTAAACATTATAATCTTTTGAAACCTACCGTTACATGGCATCAGTTACGAAGTGACTAGAAAGGCCGAGTAGTGTATCTGGAACAATATCATCATGGAATAGGATATCCGAGAGGTAAAATGCTTGTTTCAGACATTGATAATGATATAATCGAAAATCATCTTACCGATGAAAATATAAATAGGATCTACGTGAAGGGTCACCAGAAAGTTCAATATTCACAATCGTCGATTGATTATGGACGTATCGGAAGACATATTCACATTATTAATCTGGAAAGTACAATGACTGCCAGCGACTACTTTTGCAAATTTCAGTGGTTTGCATACATCATGATGATTCTCGCATATATGTTTGTACGCTGGAAAATATACAAACATTATAATATTATATTATCAAGACCCATAGGATGCAGAAAGTTCAAGACGAGTGATATTTGATATAAATGATATTTATGTATTATATATTTTCGTATTGTATTCATGTTCCAGTGAAATATTCATACAAATATTTATAACTCAGACACAACACAATATTATTTGAAAACGCACACACATGAATACAATGACTTTGTAAAAATAAATATGTATAAAAATTAATTTGAATTTTATTTACAACCTATTGGTTAGTCGTGCACAAGTTCTGTTCACTTCTGCGTTCAGTAAACAGAGCACGATCAAACAAATAGCATTACGTATAGAGAAAAAATTAAATCAATTGCAGGTAAAAAAAATTTGAGCTCTATTTTTTTTATTTATGAGATTATAATAATTTTAACACGCTCGTTAACTTACAAATGAATAAAAAGTAAAATAATTACTTAATTTATTGAAAAACTGTTGAATATAAAAATATATTAACAACACTTGTTGCTGCTGCAAAAAAATTAACTGGAGTGAATTGTATGCTTGTTTGTTTGATCGATTTTTGGTACATACACAGTGTGATACTGTAATGCTTGAAAACGAATTCGTGCGGTATAGGTAAAAATTTTCTTTGTTGTAATCAAATGATATAAAAACAAATTAGTCACCTTGATTGTCACTTTTTACGAACGGAATTATGTGGGTTGTTTAAAAATTTCTCCGGTATATCTTTACCGGAGAGATATATTAATGTGTCATCCACAAACAACTGCATTTTACATTCAATCGTTGTCGTCATAATATCATTCATATTAATATAAATAACAATGGTCCTAATACACTCCCCTGTGGCACACCTACATTGACTTCTTTCAGGTTTGAATCTTCAGGTTTATTTTTGTCCGCTGCTTCCTCCGTTCTAGATAGTCTTCATCCCAATTTAGTACCTTTCCTTTAAAGCCGTACTTCTTAATACTTATATATAAACGTCTAGCTTTGTCCGTCTGTCTGTCCGTCTGGAACGCTTTTGATACTTATATATAAACGTCTAGCTTTGTCTGTCCCAAGTGAACCCAAGTTAACCCAAGTTGAGCCAAGTTTCTTTGGGTTAAGAAAAACACCGGTAGGAGCCAAATAACCCAACTCATTGGGTTACCAAAAAGTTAGTAGGGGTCAAATCACCCAACTACCATGGGTTAAAAAAGGTAGGGGTCAAATAACTTCTTTGGGTTATGGAAAAATGAAGGTAGGGTAGAGGGCAAAAACACAAGTCTTTTGGGTTATGAAAAAAGTCGTCAGGGGTTACGTTACGTAACTTACCCAACTCTTTTGGGTTACGTAAAACGCCGGTAGGGGTTAAATAACCCAACTCATTTGCGTAAATAAAATATGACCTGGTAATGGATAGTCTTTCTACGACGGGTTATCATCTAGTTTTTCAATAAGAATACCAGATTCGACGATCTCAAAAGCTCAGCATAGATCCACGAACGCCGCAATGACACTCTCTCCTATATCGATGTTGGAATTGCTAGTATTAAATGATCGATGTCCAATCATTTAATACCATTTGTATGAGTGTTTCGCAGTTCCGTTTTTCTCTGAAACCTGCCTGTTGTGTTATTAATATATTATACTAGATACAAACCACACCACAGTGGTTTGTATCTTGCAGTTTATCTTCGATCACTGATGTGTATATAATCTCTCAGTGTTTCAAAGATATTTTTATAAGGATTGCATTTAATTGTCAGAACTGTTTGTAGTTTTGAGGTTCTATATAATCTTTTGTAATTCTTCTGCACTAATCAGTTTAAAGTTTTCCCATGTATGCAATTCTTGGTGTCTTATTTTCCAATTTTCTCTGCCTTGGTTATTGTAGCACTTATATTGTTTACACTATTGATGAAGTACTTATTTAATTGTTTTGCAGTTTGCTGTTATTCCCGCATAATATTGTTGTCAATTTGTACCTCGTTGATTTTATATGTTTTCTTATGTCCAAACACTTTATAATTATAAAACAATAATAAAAGATTTACGCGCATGGATGTATATTTACCTTTGCAGTGGTGCTTCAATCTTTCCTTATTGTTTCATAATTATAAAATGTATATTTTCAACGCTCATTTCAAACTTTAATTATAATATTTTAAATTAGATTTATTTTTACTTTTAGTGCAGCGTAAAGAATTTTTTTTTAGTTCACAATTATATAGAGTATATTTATTTTCTATTTTTCAGTCCTATTTACTCAAAACAGCCACATGGGGGGGGGGGCAATCCAGCTCAACCCTGTGCCGGTTCCTAGCTCGGACAAATGGTGAGTCGCTGGTTGATGAGTCCCATATGGAGGCACTGAGCCAAATAAGTGTGACTGGCAAATGTTGGGAAATGCTCAAGTTGGTAGGCTAACCTACTTACATAAGGTATGGTAACACTAACATAGGGCGCCCTGATCCTCCAGGTTGGGGATGTGCGCAGGGCTAACAATCCGGCAACAGAAAAGATAAGATCTTACGGGGCAACACTACAGAAATAGCAGGACGGTTAACCTGGTGACGATCAAAGCGCTGAAAAGGAAAACGAGATGTAATCTTGGAACTTGGAATGTACTGCGCCTGCACCGACAGGGAGCATTTAGGAACCTGGAAGAAGTCATGAAGAGATACAAAGTATCAGTCGATGGACTACAGGAAATACGTTAGAAATGCACTTACGTTACTGAATTAATTATATAGTGGCGGCAATAGAAATCAGCGGTGAACAGGTTTCATGGTGACAAGTAGCATGAAGCAGCCAGTCCTGAGATTTAAACCGGTGTCCAAAAGGCTGTGTTTAAAATTTGCCCTGTTCAATGTGACAATATTCTGCTCTCATACGCAACAGAGGACGCCGAGAAAGGCACGAAGGATGCATTTTATGTCATACTCAATAAGTAATATGGGTCTGCTCCACGAGATGATATGGAGGTCGTTCTAAGCGAAAAGAATGCTAAGGTTGGGGTAAGGTCCTAGAGTTGTAGAATTGCAATTGGCCACGAGATGCCAGTTAGCATGCGTACTTCACTCTGAAAAACATTCACAATGATACGTGGAAATCATCTGATGGAACAAGTGAGAACCATATACACCATGTACTTATTTACAGCACGCATGTTAATAAGTATTGATGTCAAGACTAGGAGAGGAGAAGTTGTTGACTGCGCTCATTACCTGGTACTAATGAAGTATAGGAAGAGAATCTTCAAAGTGAAAAAAGCTCAGGAGAGTATATCGAAGAAGCTTTATGTGCAAGTCTTGAGCCAGAGCGAGAAAATGGATGAAAGATTCAGGAGAACAGTAGAAGATACTACAAGTCGCACTGAAGAGCTCCTCAGAGGAAACAGTTTGCTTCAAGCAACCTTCCAGGAGAACAGAGTGGTACGACTACAAGTGTCATGCAGCTATCCTAATGTGCAATGAAGTTTGGGGCAAAACGCTTCATAGAAGGGTACTCTAAAGCACCGACCATTTCCAACAAGCTAGGCGGGAGGTGAGGATGACGTTGAGATGGAAGAGCAGACAGTGGAAAAAAGTAAAGCTATAAGAGATAGCGGATATGTGGATCAAGAAGGAAATGAGAGAAATGTTTCAAGTAACCATGGAAATCAAGAAAGATTTTGAGTCAAGAAAAACATTTTGTAAAGACAAACCTGGTAACTTGATCGGAGAGACGGATAATGGAAAGATGGGCGAAATATTTTGAGAACCTTCTGTGTGCTGCGGAGGAGGGAATCCCGGAACCAGAAGGCCAGGTGAAGGATGGCCAGATGGACAGCGCTGGCGAAGAGGGAGCTATTCCATGAGTGATTTGAAAAGATGGGTATGCGCAATAGCCACCCGCTTGGAGAGGATGGCATCCCAAGTGAGCTCTTCCAGTATCGTAGAGAGGAGGTGAACGACAGTATGTACACTCTAATTCGTTCAGTATGGGAAATTGAGAACACAGCGGTGATCTGTCCCAGCCACAAAAAATGACAAGATGATTTGCAGTAAATATAGTGGGATTTCTCTTTTGCACGTTGCGTAGAGGATCTAGCAAGTAGGATTGAAACATATGCAGAGAAGGAATTAGGCGAATACCAGTGTGGGTTTTGGTGCAACACATCAACCTTGGACCACATCCTATCATGGCGGCTGATTCTGGAGAAGTGCTACAAGCATAATGTTAGCGTGCACCAACTCTACAGTAACTACAAAGAGGCATATGATAATCTCAAGCGGTCAAAGCTGCAAGTGATATTGGAAGAGATGACAGTGCCAAAGAGGCTCATTGGTCTATTTATATAAGATTACGTTGTACTAAGGCCAAAACCAAGATCCAGGAGCAGGTAACAAGGGCATTTGAGGTGCGAAGAGGGCTGCGACAAGGAGATGCACATTCGACGACACTCTTCAATGTCTGGAGTATCTGCCTGCATCTGCCTCTGCCTGGAGCATGTCATGTGGAGGATACTGCTCAACTAGGGAGAAATTAATTACACAAGATCTCTACATTACATAGTATTCGCAGATGACGTTATCCTTCTTGGTAGAAGCTCGAGAGCATTGAGAGAGACGCAGCAACATATGAGTGAAGGCGAGAGGCGCTTGAGGCTAAAAATTAACAACAAAAAGAGGCAAAATAAGACACTTGGATTGCGAAGAAGGAAAGTACGAGTCGGAGAGTTCAAGTACCTATGGACCCTAATGACTGAGAAGAGAAGAACGAGATCAGTACGGAGATAAAAACACGAGTTGGAGCAAATGCTTCTATGCTTTTGTTAAGCTACTGAAATCTCAATGCTCTCTAGAAAGCTCAAGCTTATCGTGTATCGCATCATAATTCGACCGGCGGTGCTCTATGGATGTGAAACTTGGACGCTCACTGAAGGTGACAAGAATCTGCTCCGGGTGTGGGATAGAAAGGTGTTGCGAAAGGACCTCGGTTGCTGAGGCCTGATTGACCTGATTGCTGAGGCGAAGAAGAGACGGTTGCGGTACCTGGCCCATGTTATAAGAATTGAGAGAAATAGAATTCCCAAGAAGACTCTCGACCAACAACCGGAGACTCCCGACCACCACACTCTCTTGGCGCTACAGTCCAACATGGACTGTAGCGCTAAGAGAGTGAGTGAGTAAAATTGTTTAATAGATTTTATAATTATTTTTATTTTGCATATACCACATACGTATGTAATACGTATAGGTATATGAAATATATAGGATTCATGTTTTGAGAATTATTTCTATTTCACCTTAGTGCGTCTCTCGTATTGAAATTACTGCAATCCTTTCAAATATATTTCAAAGAGGGGGTCATATGGAACAATTTTTCATATAAAAAGGTTTTTGTAAGAAAAATTTTTCTTTCTCAAAAATTCAAAGAATTTTCGATTTCGATAAATAAAATATTTTTCGGAGGAGGTGCGTATGCACGTACTGTTACGGCCCCCTCCCCTTCACTTATGACGACTGGATGCCATTTACCAAGCCTCGCAAGAAAACCCAAACATAAAAATTTGCCTGCCAACCGATTCTTGGGTCACACGACTAGTTTCAGCTCCTGGCTGAAACGAGTAGATATTATAACATGTTAAATACCAAATACCTATTAGGTTTGACTGAATATAATGATTTATTTTGATTCAATACTATTAATTATGCTTTAAAACTTTCTTTCACCTTATTGATTATAAGGTGAAAGAAAGTATATAAAACAAAAGTCCTTCAGGGAGGAACAATTACAATTAGGAATTGATGCGAGAAACGTAGCCACGCCCTCTCACACCATCTAAAGCGACCAACCATAGGCCAGCAGCCCTTGATAACACAAAATGTTCGCTAGTTTGCTAAATTACGCAAACACTAATCAAGGCCACGGCCCCAAACTAATAAAATCTTATAAAGCAAACTCTAAGCTTATAATGAACACCAAGTCTACCCCGGTAGTCCATATATTTCACGAGTAAATTGCCGAAACATTGCTGCTTATGAAATCACCTTGTGGCGGACGATCTTGTGGTTTTTCACCTTTTCCCAGTCAGATGCGAGAGGTTCTGAGGATATATGTGTTCCAGGGCCTCACCGGAACATCAACAAACATTACAAATGCACAGTCATATGCGAAGCCAGAACCCTGACCTGGAAATCGAGTTTATCATCAGCGGTCACGACGTCACGGGCGACGTTTGGACAAGACTTCCCGTTATTCAAAGCCCCATATCGCTAGAGCTATTCCAGATACACATCTGTTTCAAAGAGTGGTTTGAAGGCCGCCCTCAAGGCCATCTGCTTATACCCTCTGGAGGTCCTCTGTCGCTACAGTGCATTAACAATCCGCACAAAACTGTTTTACGGCAGTCTTAACAACCACGGCACCCGATGATGCTATCCGTCAGATGCCCGTCAGCTGATTATGGACTGCAACGCGATAGTACGTGTCTCTTGTGAAGAACTTTTTTACGAACATTGTTTTCTCTCCAATTCAATTCATTAGTGGAGTTTTACTATGAAGCTGTTTTTTCGTTAAATTCTGAATAAAAACGTACGATGGCCTGGGTCATACTCAGTCTAGCTAGTCTATAACATTATCCTGTTCGTCTATTTCTGTAATTAACTGCGTGATTAGCATTCTCTATGTATTATGTTCTATGAGTATAATTCACTATTCTTTATGTACATGGTACCAGGGTGCGCGCAGATTATTTGTCAGCCTAAATATTAATGTACTATATGGATATCACGTGAGCCACGCTAGTGATAACCGCTAGTGATTTGTCAAATTGTAGTTACTTTGGATATATATGTAAATAGTCACATTTGGAGAAAGCACTCTTGTGTAATAAACTGCTCTTAAAGTTTTGCGCAAGTTGCCACATCATGTTTTCTCAAATGCGTATTGTTTCTTTCTCTATCCAATGTTCATATAGATTGATTAAGTTCTTAGTTTATGTGTACTTTACCTTAATATCGTACTGCGTGCCCTGGGTCCCCACTCATATTATTTATATTATCGTATCTAGTCATTTATATCATGTATATCATCAGTTGTATCATTTAAACCATTTTATTCTTGCCGTTTATGTATGCACTAACCTATGTATTTCAGCATTAACGACTAGTCATGGATTAATTATATCGCTTGTATATATATCCAAAGTTATTGATGGCTGGAACTTGGAAAGAATGGACAACTACTTTAACATGAACTTAATGCCATACATTCATTACTTGAAATTATATATGTATATATATATATATATATATATATATGTTATTATTATATTATATTGCTGTGGTTGTCTACCGTAGGATATATGTATGAACCTAAACCTTGGTTTTTTTAATTTTATCGCCGATCAATCATCCCCCATGAGTATTATTATTAACAGAAAATAGCACGGGAGCTTGAGAAATCATTGCTACCTTAGAGACCCGTCCTGCTATAATTGTTGTGTGGTACACACACATGTATAAGCCTTCTTTTGGCAAGCCTCTAAGGAGCAGGGTTGGCTAGGTTCCTAGCTAGTTAGGAAAACAATTAAAATCAAGCAAATAGATTCAAGCAACCAGTGCGGCCTTCAGGCAGTGGTCTATCATAATCAAGGTCACCACGATAACCTATAGCATTCAGAAATATTTCTTTGGCTAGCCTCAAACCACAGCCTTGATTAAGTTTCCTCAGTGATAGAAACAAAGTTAGAGCAAAGTGTCAAAAGAGTTCCAGCACTGCCGTACTTTAAGAAAGACCACATGAGCCGCCAACGCACTCAGAAAGTAGGAACTTAATTTTAGAGACATACCAAATTAAAAAAAACAAAAAAATAAAATAAAAGAGCCTTAGATCCCAGGATTTAAACAGACTAGCACAAACAAAATTAGAGAGTCAAAACAAAAAAAGAGAAAAACTAATAATATAATATAAAAGATTCTATTTTTTTCCCTTTTCACAACTTCAGTCTCATGTCTACAACGCCGGGCAAGCAGAGCACGCTGTGTGTCGACGCACCTATAAGAGGTATTGTACGGAGCTCGCTGAGCTAGTTGCCATCATTTCGCCACACCACCCATAGAGCTTCCGGTAACAGTACGTACGGTTGTATGTTCGGACGTAGGGTTGTATGTTCAATAATTTCTCCTTTCCTGGGACCGATCTACATGAAATTTGGTAGACAGTGTAGATTATGAATCCGAAGAAAGATTTTTGTCATTTTTTGCATAAATCCAATATGGAGGGTAGGAGTCATATTTTTTTATTCAGAAATTTCATATTCAAACTTTATGAAATATTTCAGGAATGATAAAAGATTTATTTATTTTCTTTTTTTGCAAATTTCTTTGTTTTGCAAATTTTAGGGTCCATTTCCTCGAAAAGGTTCGGAAGATATTTTTTTAATTTCTTGTATCGAAATATACTTTAATATCTAAGGGATTAAACGAGTTTGAAAAATTCGAATGTCATAATCTCGGAGTTATTTGACCTTGAAAAAAGTGTACAACCCTAAATATCTCGGTTCCTCAATTTTGCTAGTGTGAGCAGTTGAATATACTTACCGATTTTGAGCAATGAAACTTTTTTTAATGACTTTTTAGTAACACCCTGTATATTTTTGGGTCAAAGGTACATGATTAAGGTACATGATGGGTCTAACTCTTATCATTTCAAAGATATAACCTTTAATAGCTTAAAATTTCGCAACTTGTGCCATGTAAGGCCACGTAAGGCAAACCGACATTCAACAGTCATATGTAAGGCCTACATGATAGCTTATATATGTAAAGTTATAGGAAAAAATATTTTACGTTGTATGAGAGATATAAAGTGCCCTTTTGCAATTGACTAAATGTTGTTATCAGTGGCGGGTACACATTTTAATTTTGTGAGGGGTTCAAAATGATTCATTTATTGAGAAATTCAGTTTTAAAATTAGAAGACTGAAATTTCGCTCGCACATAGTATGTTGCGTTATGCGTAGTGTCATCCCTGCAAGTGGTATAGAGCGCGACGTTGCCACATTTAAAATTTTACAAACTTTTTGATATATTTCCGGAATATAAAAGATAGAACACGTTTAGTTCAAGACCAGATAGTTCAAGATAGTTCAAGATAGAACAAGATAGTTCAAGTATGAACAAGAAAAAAATATTACATATTTTCATTTTGTATTTTAAAAATGTATTTTTTGTAAAATCAGTTGAATACAGCGCTGAGCTACAAAGAAAGGAAGTACTTTGAGGATGAGGTATTTGATTACCAAGGTACTTTCGCTGAACGCCTGTAGAAAAATTGTAATTAGCTTCATAGAGTGTCATATCAGGATGATCCTAGTTAATTAAGTAAAATGTTTTTGTCCAGTAGTATATAATATCAAATGAAAATCATCGGTAATTGGACATCAGGTTTTATTGAAAAAAACAACAAATC
>WYDF02064323.1:0-11656 GCA_009867245.2 Adranes taylori
GTAGGAAAAGCGGTAGAACTTCGCGCGATTTACAAAAAAACGATATTTTCGTTCAAGACGGTCGCATTCCTCTTAAGGACAACTCAACCGAAACTAAAAATATCAAAATTATATTCAACAGAACCGTTAAAATTGAAATCCTTAAGATTTCCGTTAAATCTTTAAAATTGAATAAATCTAAAGAGAATCGAGACGATTATCAAAAGATAGAAACATATACAAAATGTTTAAAACGTTTCAAGCAAATTTTTTTATGGACAAAGTAGGGAGTACATTCACTAAGGAGTACATAAAATAACTACTTCAGTACGTTAGGTGAAATCGTAGAACATACATACATGCCATCAATACACATGTTTTTTCTTGAACTCTGGGAACACCAAAATGTGCTTTCCTAAAAATTCTAAAAATCTGAAAATCGGAATTTTTCATGAATGCTATATCTTTTACAAACCTAATCTATTTTATATAAATAAATACATGAAAGATAAAAAATAATACTAAAAACTGAAACTCACCTGAGCTTCCTGGTACATCTGTTCAGAAATATTTACCATTAATCGTTCTTTAATACCGCGCTCCGATAACAATTCTTTCTGTTCCAGCGCCAAATCTGTACGCATTTGTTTCAATTGTTCCTTGGATACAACAGCCGATACTTCAATAGGTTTTGATACTTCTAGAACAATAGCATCTTCGATCTTCTTTAAATGATTGGTATTTACGTTTCTTGAAATATTAGTATTTTTGCCAAGTTTTTCCCTTAGATTATGTAATACAAGAGTAGAATTTGTTTCGTTTTTAAAAGCGTTCATCTCAGATTTATCTTGCTGTGGTAACTCTTTTTCCAGTTCCTTGGTATTTTCTCCTGATTTAACTTCAACCTGTTGCAATAGTTGTTCCAATTCTTTGGCATTTTCTCCTGATTTATCCTCAACCTGTGGCAATACTTGTTCCAATTCTTTGACGTTTTGTCCTGATTTATTTTCAACCTGTGGCAATACTTTTTCGAATTCTTTAGAATTTTCTCTTGATTTATCTTCAACCTGTGGCAACACATTTTCCAATTCTTTAGAAGTTTCTCTTGATTTATTTTCAACAACTACCAAATTTGCTTTATTTACTCCATTTTTGGTTTTATCACAGCTGAATATATCACTAAATAAGTCATCTTCTTGATGAAAAACATCTTCTTTATTAATAACTATTTCTAAACATTTATTACGAACATTTCTTCTATCTTTTTTCTGACTATCGCCTAAATTATCATCAGAATCACTCATTAATTCCACTTCAGAATGACCGGAATTCTTTATTAAGTCACTTACATCAGAACCAGGCTCAATTGTTCCATTGTTACTTTTCTTAATTTGATGAGAATCCATATTGTGTTCACTTTCCTTTCCTTCCAATACATTTAAACGTCGTCCAATTTCAACTAAATCCTCTGAACTATCAGAATCTGTAATAACACCAACTTCTTCCTCATTAGATTTTGCAATATCAATACTTTGAACTGTAACATTTGCTACATCATTTAAATCCTTACAGTTCTTATTTATTTTGGAAGGAATTATTTCAACACAAGTATCATTAGATTCACCAAAATTCGAATGTATTCTTTTTCGATGCCGATGCTTTTCTCCTGAATGAAATTGATCAAAATTCAAAAGTTTCTTATGCTTAAGCACCTGTCGTTGTGAAGCTCCAGCCATTTCTAACATTTCTTCTACTCCAGTTGCTGTTAATCCACCATATTCTAACATATAAGTTTTAGCTGCTGAAAACATTCCACCCTTTGGAAGTTTACGTTTTGACTGATCTTCATTTCTGTGTGAGTCTTCTTCAACTTCATCATCCGAATGTAAAAAACTGAAACTTAAATCGTTTACTTTCTCTACAGAACCATCAATATCGTCATAGATATCATAATTCTCAATCATTGTAACTTCATCATTATTCAATTCTTGCAAAGAAATTTTAATAGCTTTTCTTAAATCTTCCTCAAACATTTTATCTTCTTGAGATGACATACGTTTGGGAGGCGTTAAAAGTTTCGATTCCTCAACTTCGGTACTTTCATCTTCTTTTGCTTTATCCAAATCCTCAGGCACAGTATTTGACGGATCAGGTTTAGTCTCCTCAAGACTTAATTTGATAGCAGCCTCTAATTCGTCATCATATTCCGAACCTAAATTTTCCAACTTTGTTTCTTTATCATTTGGCTGTGTAATTTTCTTCTCATTTTCAACTTCAGCGTCCTTATTTTCCAAAGTTTTTGATTTTGCTTCATCTATGGCCTAAAATGAAAAAGAGGGAACCCTTAAAGATTCCTTAAAGGAATATAAAATCAAAATTATCCACCTTTTTCACATCTTTAATAAACAAATATCTCGTAGTTTCATCAGATGCAATTCTTTTACCATGAGATTCCAGAGTTCTTTTAGAACTTGTAACAACTCCATGATCATTCAATAAAGATTCCAATTCGCTTAAAGACATTGCATGCCCACCCAACTCCTTTTCTGTTTCATCTAGACAACTTTGCACTGAAAATCTTTGATGAATTTATTATTTAGATCTTTCCCTAATAAATGTTTTCGGATTTAAATACCTTTTTAATAATCGATTCATTTGATATCCGGAAAAATCATCGCTTTTCGTTGGTAATTCATGGATCCGACCCCATGAAGATTGTTTTCGTGTTTCGATGAGTTCAGTTAAAATTTCAACGCGTACATCAGCAGGAAGTGATCTAAATTCATTTGAATTCAAATCAACATTATGTAAGTCCCAATTATGATGATATTTTGTTGGACTTGAATTGCATGACGATTTACTACTTTCATTTGAATCATCTGGATAAAGTAATAGTATTAAAACGATTTAAAAATTACATTTAATTCAAAATGTTAATTGAGCTTATATTAAAGTGGCAGAGATCAACAACCTAGTGGCTCATATTTAGGTGGCGATTCGTATTATATTAATGTATTATAGGCCCTAATGAGTGAAGACAAAAAAGTTCTCTAACAGGACAAAAATGTAGATATTGCTTTTATATTTTGTCAAAACTGCTCATGGGGCGCACCAAACACTCGCGTAACACAGATTACTGACCTCTGTACTAAATTACCAAGTAGCAATAAAAACTACCTTCATCCGATAAACGTGTGTCCAAATCATCATTTTCTTTACTCAAAATTGCACTCTCTTCACCATCCGGTTGTGGCAATAGGAATATATCGCCACTTGATACCGCATCTTTATCTGTCCCAGTTTTCTTCGCCGGCGAAGTTTTCAATTTTTTCTGTACTAAAATTGCTTTAGTCTTTTCGGATAAGACATTAGTGATCGCGGCATGTTTAAGTAGTGTATCTAATAATCTCTGTTGTATACTTTCAGCATCTGTCCGTGATTTTGCTTTGAGTTGTTGTCTTCTTGCCTTAAAATAGCATAACAAATAAATTACGATCTTTCCACGTTAATCCGAGATCCACGGATATTTTTTGCCAAATTTGTTTTGAATTATTTTTAGCTCTTAGAGCGCATAAATGTACATACAGTATAAATAGATACATAAAAGATATATGATTCATTTAAATTTTCGGCTTCGACATTTTGGAGGTCCGTAAATCCAAATAATCGGATTTTGCAAAATACCTGTGAGTATATACTGGTATTTGCGCGACACTACTGGATCGATTGGAATGAAGCTATCTATGCGCAGTGGAAAATTTTCTTTTTTTAAAGAATTGAGTATTAACTCTAAGAAGCTGAAGTGTAATATATGAACATTGTAATGTTCTATAAAGAGATTCCATAACAACAGTTAAGAGTTATGAAGAGTAAATATAAAATCCACGACTTGGTGTTAAAAATTTCAATCGATCAAGCTATGATACAACGGAAGGAATACAGGGAACCTGTAGTGGAGTTGAGTAGTAAAAAGCGGATGGTTCCAATGGTTCGGTTATTAAATATGTGATGGGAAGACCGAGAGTATTAAAAAATCCAACCTACCGACGGTAAACTAAATGTCCCGCATTTAGAAGTATACTATCAGAATGTAGACGGAATGAGAACTAAAAGTAATGATCTAATCTTTACAATTAATTTGTGTGTTTATGATATTATAATTATTACTGAGAGTTGGCTGCTTTGTGTTTGTTGTAATTAAAAAGGATATATAAGTATCATATACATGGGAATTCAAAATACAAAATAATACATATTCTAAACCTATAATTAAATTAACTTCATTCCTCAACCCCCCCTACTAATCCCCTAAGGATGAAATGCCCTGATATGCTGCTTTTTACTACCATTCTCTCCTCTTTATCTTCTCCGCTATTTTTTATATTATTTTCATCCCTTTGCCACTCTGCCATAAACACACCCCCCAATTCCTTACTTCCTCCCTTTCATCCTTCGACCATCCAATCAATTTGCACCACTCATTCACCCAATGCTCCCACGTTTCCTCCATACCTCCGCATATCCTACAGTTTCTTTCACTCTCTCTCATTCAATATATATTCCCTCTCTCCATACTCCCACACCTAAACCTTGCTATCATTTTTTCACATTCATACTCATATCAGACTCCAAATAACTTGGCATCGCTCCTACTACTTCTATTTCCTTATACCTCACATTATATCGCGATCCTCTTATTTTCTCCCTTCTCTCCTGCATTTCCACATCCTTCATCTTTCTTTCTACTTCTATTTCACATGCGCCTCCATTCATCATCCTACCTTACCATTCTCCCATCGACCACCCGCATCTCTCATACACTCCTTTTCTCTCCATCACCCATCTATTCCTTTTTTCTCCTCTCTCCACCTCCTCCCACGCACATATATATATACCTTCCTCACAATTCTTTCCGGCTCTCCTAGCATCACCTTCCCTTCGTATTTTGCCATCTTCTTTACCCCTTTTACCCAGCACTTATACCCATTGAGCTCCTAGGTAAGACGATCTCCGCCTGGGTCGACCTATCCACTCCCAAAATCCTCTTTAAGTATGTCCCGATCCTTCTTTCAATCTCTTCTCTCTCCCTTAACGCCCATACCTCTGCGCCATACATTACCAGACTTTCTACACATATTTCGAATATTCTTAACCTCATTTTCACCGATTCCCCGAAATTATTCTTCCATACCTTCCACAACCTTTCTGCTGCTACTCCCGCCTTCTTCACTATCATCTTTACGTGCTCCATTACACTCCCTGTCCTACTCATCATATAACCTAAATATTTCCACTTATACACGCACTCGATTATCCTACCATTCATTTCAAACACATCCTTCTTACTTTTTCTCCCTCCTCTTTTACACAAAATAACCTTTGTCTTATTCACATTCACTTCCATCCCTCTTTTCCTCATATATTTATTCACCCTCTCTATCACCTCATTCATCTCCTCTCTGCTACCCGCCATACACACTATATCATCCGCATATACCAGTGACCATATTCTTTCTCTCCCCATCAATACTCCCCAGATTGCCCCTTCTTTAACACCCCTTCCAAGTCCGAGACTTGGAAGGGGACACCTCCATTCCTACTCTCGCTCTGACTCTATTACCCTCATATAACCGCTTTACTTCTCATACATTCTCTCCGTAATTCCCACCTCCTTCATCCTACTTCATAACCTCACTCTTTCCAACCTATCAAATGCCGCGCTAAGGTCCAGGAACAACAGATACAACTTCCTCCCTTCGCTCACTTCCTTATTTACTACGTTGTTTAACGTTACTATGTTATCCGTTGTACCCTTGCACCTATCAAATCCCACCTGCGTATTTGATAGTATTCTCTTCCTTTCCATTTCATTCTGCAATTTACCATTCAACACCCTGGAATACAATCTATATAACCCATTCATTATAGTCACCCCCCTATAACTATCTGCCTCACTTCTATTCCCTCTCTTGTATACTGGTATTATCTCCCCCTCCTTCCAATCATTCGGCATCCTCTCTTTACCCTTCACCCTCCTTGCTAAAGCTTCCACCCCCTTCTCATTCAAATACTTCCACACCACAGTATTTTCAACACACAGAATTCATGGAGAGCCTATTCAATGAAGAATGTAAATTTTTCATCGTTCGTAACTATAATTTGCAGGAAGCGACTTGGTCTAATTACGATCTCGGTGTCTCAGTCGTATGTCTAGCAACTTCAGCCGCTGTCACGATCGCCGAATCATTTGGTATCTTAATTTAAAACACATTATCGACAAAGTTAATGTTAGAGGAACATTTTTAGACTAAGCTTCCTCAAACATTCCAGATTTCAGGTATTCACTGGCAGATGATATACTTCTACCTCCTTCAATACACCATCCAGCTTACTGCTTTCAAATAAAGAACTCATGTAAAACCAATGTAGTAAAAAATGTAGTAAAACCTTTTGTTGAATCAGTTTTGTTTCAATTGGAAACGTGCCGATTTTATTAGTGTTAACAATCTTATAGCTGGTATAAATTGGGAGCAATTATTTTATAATACTAACATCGAGTTGGCTACTAATATCTTGTATTCTGTAATCGATCTATTTGTTCCGAATAAACAAATTGTTACGTCCAATTTTCTTAGATGGTTTACTTAGTCCACAGCTAATATCCCTTGTAATCGAAAAGAAAAAAATATACAAAACTTATATTGAAACGAAAAAATATCAAGACTATATTGAATTTTTTAATCTAAGGAGTCAGTGTCGAGATTTATCAAGACAATGCTACGCCAGCTATCTGCAAAATCTGAATAATAACATTAACCATAATCCCAAATTATTTTGGCAGTTCATTCAAGACAAAAAAGAACTTCTAATATTCCGGCCAATATGTACTGGAATTCAATTAAGGCAAGCAATGGGAATGATATAGTAACATTGTTGGCGGGCTGTTTTACTACAGTTTATTCGAATAATGACTTGCCAGCGGTTGTTTGCCCTAATGTTAATTATGGCAATCAGTTTGATATCAGGTATCCAAGAAGTCTTGAATAAAATAACTCTGTTAAATGACTGCTTGTCTGCAGGTCCTGACTCTATTCCAATTTTTTTTATTAAAAAAATTTCCTTATACATTATGTACACCGCTAACGTTGTTATTTAATCTCTGGCTAAATGAGCAATACTTTCCTTCTAAATGGAAAACTAGTTATATTTTGTTCCTATTTATAAAAATGGCACAACGTGGCTAATTATAGAGTAGTATGTAAGCAATTAGAAATTCCAAAAAATTAACGATCATATAATCTGATCTTGCTTGTAATACACGCATGGATTTATTCGCATGGATTTATTCATGGTCGGTCTACTCTTCCAAATCTTCTAGTTTACAAAACATATCTGTTGAATGCTTTGGAGACAGAGTCCTGCGTTGATGCAATTTATACCGACTTCTCGAGGGCATTCGACAAAGTGTGTCATAAAATATTGTTACAAACATTGTCTGGCTTGGGTTTTGGTTTCGATTAGATGATACCGTAGTTTTTTGTCTGGAAGGTCACAATCGGTTAAGGTGGGAAACTATATTTCAGAGCTCTTTATTTTGAAATCAGGCGTACCTCAGGGTGGACATTGCTCTCCCATGCTATTCAGCTTATTCGTCAACGATGTAGCCTCTCTTGTTTCAAATATGCAAACTTCTTGCTCTTTGCTGATGACATTAAAATTTTCAAAAAGATAAGCTGCAGTTGGATCTACCTACAAACTGATTTAAAGAGATTTTTTGATTGGACAGTTTTGAACAGTCTCGAATTGAATATTAAAAAATGTAATTATATGCGTTTCTCTAAAAGCTGTAATCCCAATATTTATAACTACAAATTTGGCGACCACTTTATCCTTATATGGCAGTCAAATATGGTCACCTTTTTTTTATTAGTCTCACATAGTTCAACTAGAAAGAGTACAACATATTTTTCTCACATATTGTGCTTATAGAGTTAATTTATATTAAATCATAATTATACAGAAATAATATCTTTATTAAATATAAGTACGTTGGAAGAGGAGAATTTTTTTGATGTTTGTTTTATACACAAATTGTTACACAGTGGATTGTTCGGATTTGGTAAGCAGTATTAAATTGAAAGTTCCAAGTCGACATCTAAGGGAAGTGACGGTGTTTCATATTGAACAGCATTCTACTAACTATGGAAAGCATGCACCCCTAAATCGTGCTCTCGAATTAATTATTAAAAACCATCTCAATACAGACTTATCGTTTGTATTATTAACGTTATTATTATTGTAAATTTGATAGGCAGGTGATTTTTTCAGTTTTTGTGTTAATTTGTTGTCAGTTATTTTCATTATATTTTATCTTGATATTTATTTTTACATCTTTGTATACATTTGTAGTATTTCTGTATTGTATAGTAAATGGGGAATCCGTAAAGCTAGACCCAGGCTGGCCAAGTGCGGGCTCTGGTCGATCATTGTCAAATAGTGTGGCCGCTGCACCATTGACAAGTATCACCAAATATTTAATACTGTCCGATGCTTGGATATTTGTCTAGGTGGCCAACAAATATTGACCAGCTTCCAGTCCAAATCAAAGGAGCCGCCACATTTGACAAGTGTCTTTGCGCAAATGGCTACACACTGGCCCAGTGTGGAAGAGAGGTTACACAAGTATACTGTTATAATTTTGACATTTATTTTGTTTTGTTTTCCCGTGAATTTTTAATTTTTGATATCAAAGAAAAAAAAAACAAGTGAAAGAAAAAGAACTTTTTTAAACAAATAATAAGATGTCGCATTTATGATTGTGGACGCTGCTGTAATTAAAGTCATATCATTAGCATTTATAATATTATTATGTATGATGATAATAAGAATCACCTTCTTCCATGATTTATTAATAATTATGCTAAATGATTATTAATATTATTATATTAAGTAACAGGAAAATAAATAAACAACTTTTTTACCATAAAAAATAATAACCTGATTCTGGCATGTCCAGATTACAAATATTTCCCAATGAATTACTTGGCCAGTCTTGTCCGGTGTGTATACAACTGCGATTCCGCAGCCTGCAATCCAAGAGGGCGTGACCAAGTGGGATGCGATGTTGCTGGGCAAGGCTGGCCCATAGTGTAGCCCTAGACATTTACATTGTAATCTGCATCTATCCCAGATGCTGTTAATAGTTTCTGGGAATTTGGCTCTATCTCGGAAACTATTAAGTAGAATAGTCAAAGAAATTTTGTTGTTTCGCCTATTTCAAGCTCTTTAACATTTATTTGAAACATTTTTTTCTAAAATGAAAATTCAACATACGTACACCATGTTCTTTGTTATCTATGCTGCCATTTTCTCAAAAACGATTATAATATATTTTTAATTTCTTGTATCAGAAGATCGTTTAATACTTAGCTGACAAAGGGAGTTTGAAAAATATGATAAATATATTTCGAATAAGTTGGCTTTAAAAAATTCAGTACTTTAAGAAAATTTGTTTCCATGAAAAATAAAACTTGAGAGGACTTCATTTTGACTATTTGTGCTGAGCTGAATCGTCGTGCATTACTTGTATATTTTCATAATATCCTTGATTCAGTGATAATTGGAAAATGGAGGGGAATTTTCTAATTTTTCTTATTATTCCATATAATATATGGGACTTCGAATTACTATGACAATTTGATCATTATATTATTCTGATAAAACCCTAAGCCCTAAAACCGGTCCACTAGATGACGATATTATTAAACAGTTTTTAGTGTTCTATATGTCCGTTACGAAGTCGGAAATTATACCAGACTAAGAATGACAAGGTTGGTCTATTATGCCGTTATGAAGTTAGGTAATTATACCATTATATAGCACAGTATAGGAAAAATGCACAGCTAGTCTACAGCTCACATTACATAGCTGATGCTTGGTGGATGAAGTAATCAAATTTCAAAGAATTTGGTGGGCATAGTGCAAATTGCTTAAATTCACAATAATTATGCGATGTTCAAATATTTTTGTAGCTCTAGAAAACGTCCCTTAAAACATATTAAGTCTTACTATAGTCTGTTTCTTGAGAACCGGTATACCACCATCAAAAACAAACACCGGTTTGATTCGATAATAGAGAAGTTTACATACACGATGATAAATACCCAATAAATGGGCATTCCTTAATGGAGCACCTTTCGCATCTTGAAAGCCTTTTATCGCTTGGTGTAGCCATAATGATATATCTAAATGATGAATGTTCCACGTTAAGGCAAAAACTTAAATCATAGTATTGATATCAAAAAACAATTGGAAAGTTACATAGCATCAAATATTAGAAATGATGAAGAGCATCTCTCAAAAAGAAACCCCGTACCATACAAGGCTGTTGCATTTTGTTTAGGTTCCTATTTAGTATAAGACCCTATTTTATAGTAACCATTACATCAAACTGCGATTCTTTGTTAATAATGTCACACTACATTTTTCCAACACTTAAATTAAATATTTCATTAATGTGTCTTGCTGGTTTTTGCTGGGGCCTATTTGATAGTTTTCCCCGAAGCGCACACTTCCTGGTCAAACTCACTTATTCCAGTTCTCTCTAAAGTCTTTGAAATATTTATAAAAATATTTATAATATAGTAATTATTTTGCATACGCAAAATCCAGGAACGAACCCATGGGATCGTTATTGAGACTGGTGCAATCAAGTCAGAATTCTCAGTACCACCAGGATATAGCCATCTGGTTTGGTATTACATCACTAAATCCAGAAACTACAAAACATATATTAAGAGTGGCATCTACTCAATTTGATGTTCAATGAAAATTGTTAAATATTATATTAATTATGGAATGAATTTCCGGTAACGTTAAATACTAGGGACCGAACCGGAACCGAACACAGTTCACGAGAAACTTTTCGCTGATATAAGCTACTTTACACTACGTATTAGAAACTGAAACTAAACAGTAGAACGACGCGCCTCCAGAAAATCCAGCTTCAGACAGAATATAAAGCCAAGAACAAGCAGGTGAAGAAGCGTGCTAAGGTTGATCACAGAAAATGGATTTCAATGGAAACAAAGAAAGCGGCAGGCGCTGAAAACATGAAGGAACTATACGATGTCACGAGAACTCTTGCCAAGAAGAAAGTTAACCACATAAGACCGATGATAAATAAACAAGGAGACCTCCCCACCAACGACGAAACACAATTTGCAAGGTGGCACAGATAATTCATGGAGATGCTCAATAGAGAAAGTGGGGAAGAGACTGAAGAAGAGGAACAAATTGTACAGAATAGAGAAGGAATGTAACTAACTCAGACACAACCCCCAATGAGGAGGTCAAGACAGCGATGAAGCAGCTGAAAAATGGAAAAACTCCTGGAGCAGATATTTCACCAGAGCTCCTGTCAACTGACCAGACACCGCCATATATCTTCTGTACCCTCTCTTCAAGAAGATTTGGAACAAAGAAAACTTGCCACAAGAATGGAGAGAGGGACTCCTCATCAAATTACCCAAGAAAGGGGACAACACTAACTGTCATAATTGGAGAGCAATCACCCTACTATCATCAAACAGCCTGTTTCCCGTCCACTGCTGAACATAGGCCTCTCTCAATAATCCCCAATTTTATATCGAGAGGAAATTAGCCATTTCCTATCACG
>WYDF02064334.1:0-11656 GCA_009867245.2 Adranes taylori
TTGATGTTGACTGCATCATGTATATGACTTTCACTCATACCAAGATACAGGTATCTCTCATCAACCTTAAGGTGTGATAAGGTTGATCCGTCGGCAATCTAAATATCTGCCCTTTCTGCATCCGGTCTTCCTTTTCTGAGATGGACCACTGCGCATTTATCAGATCCAAATGCCATACAAATGTCCTTAGTGTACCTTGTGACTATGTTTAAGAAGTTGGCTAACTTCATTTCGGCAGGAAAGTAAAGTTTTAAGTCTTCCATATAAAACAGATGACTTACGATGTGTATCCAACTATCAGGTTTTCCACATGGGTACCCTTTCAATCGACGTAAAGCGACGGATAGAGAGAGTAGTGAAATGCAAAACAACAAATGGCTTAGGGAGTCGCCTTGGAAAATGCCCCTTTGGTACCGGACTGGGTTTGTTACATCGCTTTTCTTGTCAGCTTTAATGACAAACAGAGTTGATCATTGCGAAATGAGTGTTTGCGTGCAATTAACTAATCGCTCGTGGACCTTTAGGCTCTCTAATAGTTTGATAAACAATTTTATTATGTAGGAGGCAAGATCATTACCCCAACCACGTAGACCTAAATTTTGACTCCAGTTTCACCAGCCCGTCCAACTGTTGAAAATGCGTTTGGAGTTTTGTCTAGCAGATTTGGGGTTTTGAGCCTAGAACTAGTGAGTCTAGAACCAGCAAAGATAACATCAGTTACTATGGTGAGCTGCTATCTACACAACTTTCTTGAGAAGGAAAATAATTGAACTTTCAGTGGACAAGAACAAATGAGTGAAGAGCTATTGGTTAATATAAGAAGCATGGCAAGAATCAGCTCTTCTAATGCAAAAATGATTCGGGATAAATTATTAAATTTGGTTCGATATAAAATTTTTATTTTCAAGACATATTATTTTATAAATTAACTAACCTTTTCATAATGAGTAGTCGAGGATTTAGTATTTGGTACAAACAAGAACGAAATACGTCCATGATGTTGGCACATATATCTGCTCCTACTCCGGATTTTTTTGAAGATATTATGTTTTTTTCTGTTCTTTCCCAAAGTTAGAGCATAATGTATTATTTTTTTTGCGTCCTTACGCTTTGCACCAGGTTCAATTTTCTTTAAAATGACGTCAATTATCAAATGCATGATTTCTTTTATTCATGTACGCCATACATGAAGAGTTCCATAACTCTGGAAGCGTTTCATACAATTTGATGAACTGTACTATCAACTGTTTATAGTAATAACCTCATCACCATCAACAGTTCATTATTAACTCCATCATCATCAACAATCATCACCATCAACACTCTAGTATTAACTCCATCACTGTTGTGTAGTAGACAAAGTTGTTCATAATCAATTTTGTAGTAATAGTATGTAGAGTGAAAAGTTGTACATACACTTGTTTAAGTTATTTTAATTAAATATATGGTATATCAATATTAGAAGTTTAGTTTTAAATCAATTGAGAAATTGGAATAAGCAGTCATCAAAATAAATTAATAAAAAATAACAAACATTTTGTACGTAACTAGGTTAGTAAGAAATAATCCAACCCATTTCATTATGTAAAATGTAATGCGTTAAGTAGATTTTAATATACACTTTTGTTATAATTGAATTATGTAATTTAAAAACATTATTTTTAAAATGTAATCATAATAAGGAGTATTTACTTTTAGCATTTAAGCGATCAAATAATAAATCTAAACTTGGCTTTCCATCATATGACATATCTTTCACTAGGCCTTATAACATATCTTCCATTATAACATATCTTTCACTATCTTTCACATCTTTTCACTAGGCCCTTAATTAAAGTCCCAAAAACTTATATGAAGATATGTTATATGATGGAAAGTCAAGCTTAGATTAATTATTTGGTCGTTTAAATGTTAAAAGAAAAACGCAACACTCTTTACTATGATTACATTTTAAAAATAATGTTTTTAAATTACATAATTCCATTATAACAAAAGTGTATCAAAAGTGTATATTTAACTCATCACATGCTACTTTATGAAATTGGTTGGTTTATTTCTTGATAACCTAGTTACGTATAAAAAGTTTAATATTTTTAAATAATTTACTATGCTGAGTGTTTATTCTGCAGTATGCAAGAGTTCAATTTCTCAATTGATTTATCTACTATACAACATCACCATTAGCAAATTAATTCCTTAACAAGTTAAAAAAAATAAATTATATAAGAATACACACAGCCAGATTACAAGTTGTTATAAGTCACAAACTGACTTGATACTGATATAGTGACGCGTTCAGACCCTACACTCTCAATAATGCTGTTAATACTCTCAGTTTATTTCATCAGTATTGCCCTTATGTTATTATTCTATCATTACTGCGCCTACACGAATAATAATACTCTCAACATTTTTGCATAATATCAGTATTATTGACCGTGTAAGGTTTCCTTAATATTTTATACTAATAGAACTTCCTGTAAAATAGACCATTGCACGATTATACTTCCAGACAAAAGCGCTATAATATTATGAATTAGTGTTTTATGCATGATAGAATCCATTAATGAATTTTAATAAATAAATGGTAGGAATTTTCCGGGACGAATCAGTTTAATATAATAAGTTTCATATTAGGGTTAACCGCTAAGTTACACAACTAATATAATCCAACGCGAACGTTTTTACAATTTTCAAAATAACACATTGTAATAAAAATCCGACGATGGATGTGCACTCGTCTTTCATATATCGGAAGTCAAAAGTTTTGCTATATACAATATATGCTATATAGCTAAATATTAATGTGAATATGAAATTTTAATATAATTAATAGAAAATGAATAAAATATTTTCTCTAATCTTCTATGGTTGGATAATCTTCTATGGTTGGTCTTCGTTGCTTATTTATAGATTGTTTTCACAACCGCATTCTTTAGATAAGAGATTTTTAACGGCTATATTCTGTACTCCAGTATGCTTTCTCAGGGGCACCTCATAGTTTCATTTATGAACAATTGATTTGATTTTATCTAATGGTACATATTTTTAAATTAATGACGAGTATCAAAATTCCCAATGTATTACAATAATTAGTTTTGTTTCGGTTCGATAACCGCAAATCAATGCAAAGCAATAAGATATAATTATCGATCAACCAAAATACATTTAATATAATTTTGTACCGAAGCAAAAAAAAACTAATTATTGTAATACTTTGGGAATATTTCTAATACAAACTATTGTTAGAAGTTTTTATTATATTAAGACAGCAGTCTGAAGTCAAGTATTCATAAAAATAAATTCGAATTGTTTAAAATAATTGGTTAAAAATATTCCACAAAGAACTATCAAATAAATAAGAAATGTAATTAGATATAGATCAGCAAATCTTTATCTTTTTCATGCAAAACTAAAGAAAAATCTTAGAAACTACAGAAAATTCTTCAAGTCTTAACTCAGAAAATTGTTGATGAATTAGAAAATTATCTGTTGTTGATAAGCCCAACAACTTACAATTTCAAATAACGCATTATAGTCTCACAATTCTTTCGGGGAATAAATATTCGTTGATTATAACGAACTTAATGCAGGGTGTCATTCTGACACCATATTCAAGAAGATTCTAGATTATTTGAATATGTTACAGTTTCGTATGAACTAATGTCAAACGGAGATACACAGCAACTCCAACAAATGTCGTCGATGCTGCAGTAATAGCGTACGACACAGTATTCATTAAATAAAACAACAAGAATGCAACTGAAAATAAACCACCTGAAACTATAGAACAATAAAATACAGCACTATTTCAAATGAACGCCGCCTGAACTAGATCAAACTATCGAATAATTTTACATTTCACAACACCGGTGGACACATCTGAAACCATCGGCTGTACTAAACACCGTGCGACAATTATGGAAAAGAAGCAAACGGTAGTAAAAATATTTAAAATAAATTATAAATAAAAGTGCATAGACGACTAGCTAAAAGCAATGAAAAAACTTCTTATGGAAGTAATGTATATGGTTCCTAAAACATGTTTCAAAATAAAAATGTTATTATAATATTGCTGGCAACCTCAAATAAATATTGTTACTTTAAAATCTCAATTATATAGGAAAAATATATTAAGCTAGTCGAAACAAAAGCGGCATGCATTCCATTGGGAAGGTTGGGCCAATGTCAAGGACGAGGCTAAGGTTTACTAGTGGAATGATAAGTTAAACAATATTGAATGAAGACATTTATAAAGAAGCAGTTTCCACTTTAACGTTAAAAATCAAATAGTTTAGTTCGCGATTATATTCTCCTGTTTATTATAGCATCTGGCATCGACACAAGAATGTAAAACATATCTTTTATTAAATTTCATGTTTCAGTAATTTGTGCAAAGGCTGATAAAAAGATATAAATTTAAATACATTAAAATCACCTTTCATTATTTAACTAATTAACTTTAGCTTTGTTTAAATTGTATTTCGATTCATTAAGTCAAAGAGTCATTCGTTATTCAAAATCTGTTATTAGAATAAGTTATGTTTATAAACAAATTGCTTACCCTTCAATTAAATAATTGTAAATATGTTTTGTCAAACTAACTAAATGTTTAATTAAATCTAATCTAATTAACATAAGATGTTTCGTTAATTTATTTTCCTGTGTATCACCTTAAATTTAAATGTTTTTCTCCTTTCCATCGTTGAGAAAACCCCCGGTCACTACCTTATTTTATGGGATGCGACTTATTTTGAAATATTTTGTATTACTTTGAAATAAGTTCAAAATAATCTCCACGCTGACTTAAAAATCTATATAAACACTATTTACAGTATTTACACATTTATATAAAAATGGGGAGAATGTGTAATAAAACAGAACCCTAGAATAGTGAGCTACCCAGAGGATTTGGCCTCTGGGTTTTATATAAGGTTTGGGATCCTGGGGTTACCAAGCCTAGTAATAACCAATTATTGTAAACGATTTTTTTTAACTTTTTAAAAGAAAAATTTCATTTAATAATAACTGGTTATATGATGCTCGTTTGGTTTTTAATAAATATAAATAATGTTTAATTATTTGATACATTAAGGTAATTATTTATTTATATTTTAATTTTTATATTTAATTATAATTATAACTATTAATAGTAACTTATTTACACGCTTGAATTATTCATTTATAGCGTATAGCGTATATTATTCAATTGCTAAATGATAAACATTTGATAAATAATAAACTTTTTGGAGTTAGATCACTTAATTTGATTTGTAATAACTAATTATTATTACTAATTAACTGTTGCTCGATCGTCATTTGTATTAATTTAACATGAAGGATAAACTAAAAACTTTCAAATTAAATAAAAATTACTCTGAATATAAAGTTAATTTAAAATTAAACGTATTTTTATTAATGCCACTTTATTAATTTATTTGCACGTATTAGTTGAATACAAATATTATTTTATTATGTTGATGTGCCGTTATTTATTTTGAATACACGAATTATAATTTTAATTGCATGTACGCATTTTCTAAATTGTTCTCAATACATTTTGTTTATGCAACTCTTTTATTCAAATAGCCTTGACTAAGAGAAACGATTTATGGTTGATAGGGTTACGCAAAGTTTAGCTAAATTTATGCTTGACCTAGTAGAATTAATTTAGAAAGGTACTCAAAATTCTACTAATGGCAAAGTCTTGTGTTTTATTCTAAACAATGTTGGAAAACTGAAGTTAATAACATAATTTGGTAGTAGGGAAAATCAAAGTGAGTAATAAAGTGAATCGCATTTTGTAGTTATTGTACGAGCAGATCCCGTAGGGTAGGAGTAAATTGCGGCCCAGGACATCTAAGGGCATCACAGACCTGTTATTGCTCTCGCGCTCTCTCTCTCTCTCTCGCTCTCTCTCTCTCTCTCTCTCGTGCTACTATATATAGCTTGTTCTTCAGAAAACATTTGGCCGATAGTATGGACCGTGCCGTAACGCAGTACCGCGCACAGAAGTACGGGTAACAACGTACGACAACAGACCTCGTGTATATCGTACGTCTTAGTGAGTAAGGTAGAGTCTCGCTCGTTATCGGAATTAACCAGACAAATCGCCCCAAGAAACTACGAACGTCCATGCACCACCATCCATTTTTTTTACAAATTATGAAATTTTATTGTCGATTAGTGAAACAGAATATTTACGAATCTTTAAAATGTACCATTTCACATGATTGTGGTGATACCCACAAAATTAACAGCTTAAATATAACATTTCCTTTAATTAAATTCCTATAAATTTCCTCTTTATAAGAAAAATTTTGATGAGTTTATATCGCTTTGAAGTTAAGTGCAAAATAGCAATATAAATGAAATAATTCCTGTTATAACACAAGATCTAAATTAATAAACAAATTAAGAAACAATTGGAATAAACAATTTCGAAATATTTGTCCACATCAAATATCGAAAATTATGATCCATTTTCTGCAATTAACACATCAAGTTATAAATTTTCGTTTCAAGAACAGGAAGAATTTATTACATTTTCATCGAGTCGTACTCTCAAAATGATATTTTAAGAAATATAGTGTAACGTTTTGATAGTGATGGACCATACCTTAGTTTGCGTTATTTTATGAGAGTGTGGATAAGGATTTTGGTTAACATCATGATCAATTCATTATTTTTGCAATAGATGACGTTATTTTCATTACTCATTAGGTTATTTACATTTTTTCACTTTGTACCTCCCATAATTGAAAGAGAAAGTAATATGGAAGTTTTTTCGGATTATTACCGAAGTATTTATTAATACTCATAATATTTAGTGAGTATAAGTAAAGAGTACACATTTGATTAGTTGAGTAGTAGTGATATTTTGAAAAAGATGGAGTGATTTTCTATCTTTATATTTCAATCGTTATAAAATTCCACATTGTCTCTCGCATAATTGAGGAAGAAATGAATAGAAAAATCCTTTGGGATTTTTGTCGACCTACTGGTGTTCTGATAGTATTCAGGGGTTGTAAGAAGTTACATTTTAGAGTACACATTTGATCAGTTGGATCTAGTGGTATATTTCAGGTTCAAATCAGGTATTTTATACCGGCGTTTATAAATTTTGTGTATATTAGCATTCGGAATGGATAAAAATCAGACAAATAAGCATTCTGAAATATTGATTGATTGTTTTAGTCGGGGTTGGAGGGTTTCTGATATTTTATAATATTACTCAGTTACGATGGATCTATTTTCTTAAAGGTAAGCGTAGAGTAGAGCATACGCCATAGAAAGACTCGAGATGAAGGCGAAGAAAACTGGATCTTGTCACTCGTGTGACTCGCCGGCTAAATTAATAACAGGCATTTTTGTGAAGCTCATGAAATTCGGAAAACTCATGAATTAATATGAATATGAAAATGTACATTCCCTGTACTTTTCCAAGTCTTATTATGGATTATTATGGCACAATGGATTGTGTACCACATTTGCAGAGATTGATTTCTGGAGGCATAGTTTTTTTGATAGCAATTAGAATGGTAGTTGATACATGGTTTAATTGTGGTTTCCTTTTAGGGCGGATTTGAGATTCAATTCGGTTCTTGGAATTCACTAAACATCGGAGCAACTATAAGAAATCCAGGTATTTATTTAGTTGACAAATATGAATTCTTGAATAAGTGAAATCTGAAGGTAGTCGGCCATTTTCTTTTGCCTTCTTGGCGTTTACGAAGCGTTAATTTTTTCAGTTTTTTTTGTAGGGTAGTTTCTGTTTGGTTATTTTCCCCCGCATAGAAAATCAAGTGATTATATAGACACGTCGAATTTTGAAAAATGATAATATCGTGGCAATATAGGGATTAGAATTTAAAATTGTAGCTGCTGGAGTCCCAAGTAACGTTCATCAAGATTGATAACAGAAACTTGATTAATTTTAGTAATTGTTATTTTGGTCTGCACATATTTTAAAATATGTGTGGAGTTGGACATATTTCTAAATACAACCCCAAAGGTTGGTTAAAACAATCAATAAATAATTTAGAATGCTTTTTCGTCTGATTTTTATCCAGCCCGAAAGCTAATATACTCGAAATTTGAAAATACCTGTATAACATACCTGGTTTGAAAAATATACTGCTACTCCCCAACTGATCAAATGTGTACTCTAAAATATGACCTCTTACAATCACTAAATACTATCGGAGCACCAATAGCTCGGCAAAAATCCTAAAAGATTTTTCTATTTATTTCTTCCTCAATTATACGAATACAATGTGAATTTTATAACCATTGAAATATATAAATAACGCCATCTATTGCAAAATATCACTATTACTCATCTAATCAATGCATACACTTTAATGTGATTGCTTATAATCACTAAATATTATTTAATATTATATAGTCGGCAATAATCCCAAAAAAATATTCCTATTACTATCTGTTTCAATAATGTGAGATACAAAGTGAAACGATTTAAATAATTTAATGAAATAGAAAGATTGAAAATAACGCGATCTATTGCAAACAGTTCGCGCGATCTAACAGTTCACGAGTATTGGATTTCTGTTCAAACTGTCTTTAAAACTACATTTTCATAAATAGAATGTACTTAGATCAATTTAAAATTCATCTTATATTAATCTCCTGAATCAATTTTAACGAAAAGATGCCCCCCCCCCTCCCCAAGTTGATAAAAAAAATGGTATAAGTAAAACTTTTAAATTATAACTCTTGACAAATGAGGATTTGGAGCGTCGATTTGAGAAATTTTATATCACAAAGTAATACGTCTTACTTGGATTATCCGAGGTCTTTTTAGATGAGAAATTCCTAATATTTACTTGTGAAAATGCATATTCGCATCACGTTCTTTAATATGAAATTCGTCAAAAATCGAAATTAAAAGAATGATACAGAAAAAGTTGAAGTAATAACGAATTTGGCAACCCTTAATTAATCAGACAAGTATGACTATAACAACAAGCGAAAGCGCGTGAGGAAGAACAGCAACAGCGACCATTGTCGAAAAAGTTTCCTTTGCAGCAGTTTCTGCATCAGAGAAACCGCAACTTTCAACTTTCGGGCTGAATGGGGAACATAGCGAATGAGAGAGTTCGCCATCCAATGAAAAAACTTTTAGCCTGTCTTCGAAAATGATTAAAATAGAACATCTCGTCGAAATGGAGAAAAAGAAGCAGAAGTAGAATTCATCTAATGATATTCCAACAACTGGATTTAAAAATTTGTTGTTTTATTATTATTATTACAGATATAGCAAACGAATTCTTAAGGAACTGAGTTTTTTACTTCTTCTTCCTAATTTTACTCTCATTCTGTAATATATAATTTACTGCTATCTCATTTTCCTAATGCATGTGATGTAATATTTATGTAATTTATTCAATTTGTCGATAAATGAAATTTATGATTATGAATAATTTATTTAATTATGATTTATGAATGAATCATGAGGTACTAAACAGTGTACCTGTTAATGCTTCTAATCGCTAACAAGGTTACTGGTTAATTGCGCACGGATACTGTACTAACGATTTAGGAATTACCTTAGCAGAATAAAATTATAAATAAGCAGAATAAAATTAGTTATATTGCTAATTACATAATTGCATTTTCGAATAACACAAATTAAAAATATCCCTGTATACGTTCAAGGATTTGGCACTTTGTTTAGAATTATACACTACACACAATAGAGAACGGAAATTGTTATTCCATGAGTATTTGTTTTACTTCAAGATGCGCATTTACAAACTTACTTTCAAAAACAATTCAAATTATTATCTTTCATATACTATATACGTACGAACTGCAAACCGTTAATACATAATTCGAAGAGGGGCGGGGGAGGGGTTGGTCATAAGGAGCAATTTACCGCAAAAAACATTCAAAAAAACTAATCTTGGTGAAAAATTTAAAAGAAGGGTGGATTTTTCAATGCCTGTGTGTGAGGCTTTCCGGACTTTCCAAAATTGGTCCTAACCTATTGGACCGATTTGGATCAAATTTGGTAGACGATTAGCACGCAAAAGTTTTTTTCATTTTGTTTATAAATCCAATATAGCGGAAATGCGCCATTTTTTTCACAAAAAAATCCAGTTGTCAAGTAGGAGGCTGAAATTTTCCACACACATAGTGCCTCGTACTTTGCGTCCAATAAAAAAGTCCCATGATTCTGTTATGTATAGAATGCGACGTTGCCAGGTTCAAAGTTTCAAAATATTTTTCAATATATCCCAGAAACTATAAAATATAGGACATTCGAATAAACTTCATTTTATACGCCATCTAAAGCGCCCCTCGATTTAATTTGAAACATTTTTTTCTAAAATTTAACATACACAAATTCAGAGTGTTTTCTTGTTTTGAAAATTTTGCTGTCCATTTTCTCGAAAGCACGTTTAACTAAATCGTAATTCATAGCACCGGAGTAATTAGATCTTGAAAAAAAATTCTACCCTAAATATCTCGGTTCCTATGAAAGTTGGTAAAATGAAACTTGGGGAGCATATGTAAGTCTAAGGAACCTCAATTCTACCGATGCGAACAACTGAATATGCTGTACCTATTTTGAGCAAAAATAAATATTACAAAAAACTTTTTAATACCCTGTATATTTTTACACTGTTTGATAGCACTTGCAATTCCATTTAAAATGATACCACACAGCAGGGGTCTAACTCTTATCGTTTCCAAGATATTCAAATGTTTTCGTAGCGGTTTTCCTACGCTTACAACAGGACGCAGCATCTATGTGATAGCAGCACGAAAGAGCAGTAGTAATGCGGTATATTACCGTATAGCAGTGAATGACGTCAGCAAATATATTATAATAGCAAGCGGCGGACCAAATCAATCTTTTCACACATGTGCACACACCCATAAACATACATAGGTCATACACAGTTAAACGGACATTGTCACGTCCTCAATCTACTGTACGGCAAAACAAGAGCCAGCTGCCTCTCTCTGATTCCTACAATAAGATAGGCGACCAAATATCCCCACTTAATATACGCAAAATTATGTACCTATCTCTAGCAGCGGTAGTAATTATTTACATGTTTAATCGCAATGAATAATTCTTATTTACTTGACAGGTGACCGGTGATAGGTGATAGAAATGCTTATTTACAAGATGCGTTCAAATTTAATAGCTGGCTTTGTTCCAGTGCAGTACGTTTATATAATTTATTTACTTCATCTATTTAATTTATGTTTCGTAACAAGTTTTGTTATAATATGCATAAAAAAGCATTACTAGATTTAAGTGTGGAAGTGCGGAGCGGGAGAGTAAGTACTAAGTAATTCAAAACGAGAGAAAGTGTAGAATGTATGGGAAAAAAAGAGAGGTAGGGGTATTGGATATAAGAATATGTCGAGAATGGACAGATGAAGAAAAATCATCTGGTATACTTGGGACCGGAAAGTCAAGGGTTGATATAATGCCAAAATTATAATCAAATATTAATAACGAGGAAAAAGATAAAAGAAGTTGTATAATAAAAGGTTGCCACATGTAAAACGCGACGTTGTCACATTTAAAATTTCACAAACTTTTTGATATATTTCAGGAACTATAAAAGATAGGACACTTGAATAAACTTTATTCTATAGGCCACTGAAAGCTCGT
>WYDF02064345.1:0-39408 GCA_009867245.2 Adranes taylori
ATGTCGTATCAAATGCGGTAAATGGTACCACCGCAACTGTGCAAAGCTGACAAACGAAGAATGTTGTAAGTATGACATAAACAGGCAACTAAAATTGGTTTGCATCACATTTTTACCTAAAATTACAAATGATTATGCATCTTTACTGAATTTTTCCAATGATTCGTAAATCGTACACGACATCATGGAGAGATTGATAAGCATGCAATTAAAATACGATACATTACTTTTCAAATATGAAACAGTTGATCGAAAACAAAAAATTAAGATGAACTACTTAAAATTAAAAACGAATTGGAAACGATAAAATTCAATAAAACTAAATTATTAGATGAAGAATTCTACCGTTCATTAAGATGAAGAATTTCATTAGATGAATTCTTTGAATTCTACCGAACTCAAAGAAAGAAGCAAAAGATAATGATATTTGGATCCCTGAAAGCCATTCTAGCTCACTAATGCACAAAATTGAAGACGATAAAATCCATGTTCAACAAGTTTTCATGCAATTAATATAGATACTGATATCAAAAACGTATTACGATGTGGTCGCAAAATACAAAACAGAATTCGTCCTATAAAAGTTATCACTGAAAACGCGTCTATTGTAAGAAATATGTTAAAGAACAAATCTGATTTTGCAAAATCACCTGAAAGCTCTCAACTCTGAGTTAGACCAAAGAAAACTAAATGGCGAAAATAACATTACAATAAAATTTATGAATGGTATCCCGAAATTAGTCAATACTAATCCAAATTTCAGTACTCATCGTGCTGGAAATCATTTAAACTAACTGAGCCGTTTACATTGTATTATCTTAACGCAGATGGCATGTAATAAAAAATTATGACTTAAACAATTTATCTCTAGTACACACCTATATCTCTAGTACAGACGCTAGCATAATAACTGAAACTTTGTTGACAAATAATGTATCAAACGCTGAAATTAATTAAAAAAATTACAAAATACTTAGAATGGATTGCAATATAAATACAAGCAATAAAACTAGTTCAATAAAACAAGTGGGGGTGGTATAATTATAGCCATAAAGAAATGCTACAAAACAAGAGAACAAGTCTCACTTCACAAAAACTTGAACACTTGTTTTTATCTATAATCGTTGATAAAATATCAATTATTGTTGGAGGGATATATATCCCGCCAAACTCAAGTGAACAAACCTATATAGATCACTTCAAGAGTGTGGAGGGTGTTGTCGAAAAGAATAATCAATCATCAGTACTATTATTTGGAGACTATAATTTGCCCAACATTAAATGATCATTAAACGATCATGAAACAGAAATGCACCTTGTAAAGGAAGCAAGTAGCAATAGCAACGCAATTAAGTTAGTTAAAAACTTTACATTTCTAAACCTGATACAGTGAAACATTGAAACATTCCTACCAAACGATAGGAATGTTGTTTTCTTGGATTTGGTATTTACAAATATTGAGGACATATCGATATCTAAAGCCGATGATCAATTATTTGAAGATACGCCACACCACACTGGTTATCACTATGATATGAAATTTACACATCCGATACATCCTCTGAAGATCGTACATCATTACAAGGACTTTTCTCAAGCTGACTATAATGCAATCAATAAGTTTTTAGCCAACATAGACTATTGTCAAATTTTTAATAACTTGGACATTAACAGTGCTACAGTAGCGTTTTATTCTATTTTAAACTGTGCTATTGAGGAATTTGTTCCTAAATAGTCTACCTTCGCGCCTTGGACAACTAACGAATTAAAAGACTTAATTTTCTTAAAAAAAAAACAGGCTCATGTGGAGTAAAAGAGAACTGACTCACCAGTTGACTAAGCAACATTTGCTAACTATAGAGAAAGATGTAAAAGAATGACTCAGAAATCCTACAATGATTACATAAAAAAATAGCCAATCTATCATCAATGCATTCAATGCATTTTTCTTGTCTGTATTTACAAATGATAGACTGGTTATTCCCGAATTACAACGCAGTGAATTG
Source organism: Adranes taylori (assembly GCA_009867245.2). Classification (NCBI taxonomy): domain Eukaryota; kingdom Metazoa; phylum Arthropoda; class Insecta; order Coleoptera; family Staphylinidae; genus Adranes; species Adranes taylori. Next base: position 2,007 of record WYDF02064345.1, read on the forward strand.
TCGGATATCGGCTTGAGCTCGTCTTCAACTATACCTAAAATATTGATTATTTATTCACAAAGACTTGGATTATTTATTCACAAAGAGCATAATGTCAGATAATCAATATGGTTTCTCAACTGGCAGATCAGTGGAAACAAATCTATAATCCTATCACAATTATATCTTAAACGCCTTTGGGAATGGAAAAACAGTCCATTCAATATACACAGATTTTTCCAAAGCGATCGACAGAATCAATCTTGATATACTACTTGCGAAACTAAAAACCTTAGGAATCCAAGACAATATCCTTACTTGGCCCAGAAGATTTCTGTCACACAGAAAGCAATATGTGAAAATAGGAAATCCTATTTCTTCCCCAATACAAATTACGTCTGGAGTCGGTCAAGGCACTCATAGTGGACCTATCTTCTTCAACCTCTGCATCAATGACATAAGTAATATATTATCTTACTCGGAATGCCTGTTGATGCCGATGACCTAAAAATTTTTAGAATGGTAGAAAACTCTGAGGATCAAGAAAAATTACAATCTGACTTAAAACGGCTTCAGTAACTGGTGTCAAGTAAATTGTATGTACCTTAATATTAATAAATTCGTCGTAATTTCCTTCAGTAAGAATAGAGTAATAATGGAACCTACCTATAAGCTTGACAACACTAACTTGCTGATTTTGATTGAAGTAAAAGATCTCGGGATGACATTCAACAATCGTAGGAACTTTTATAAACATATAACAATATCACGAATAAAAGTCTACAAACCTTAGGGTTCACTCGTTTTAAGGAAAAATTTAGCCCGTTCACATTCTAACACCTGTGCGTGTCTTTAGTTACACCACCTTCTTGAAAGTTCAAGTGTTATATGGTCTCCACATTGGAAATTTCAAATAAACTCATTAAACAAGGTGGAACACAAATTTCTAAAGATTATGAAATACTTTTCCTAGGGCTGGGTTTTCCTAAAGAAACGAGTGTTGAAATTATGCTAGACGCATTGAATATGACAAGTCTTTCATTAAAAAGGGATCATAAAAATTTGTGCTTTCTACACAAGTTTCTTAACGACATCGTTAAGTGTTCTTCCCTTCTTTCTGAAATACATTTCGAAGTGCCTCAGAGACACACTAGAAGTAAATCGCTATTAATGGAACGTAACTGCACAACTAGTTATATGTACTTTAGTGCGCTGCCACGAATAATACGTTGATACAATAAATTACCCGTGGATATCGACACTTTTAATTAAGATTTTATCAAATTTAACTCATTAAAATTATATATGTAAAAGTTATTTATCCATTAACAACAAGGCTTAGTTATGAAAAGGACGTGTGGAGGTACTTAAGAATGAATGGAACTATTAAAGCTGATAAGGAAGAATGTACGGTGAGTATAAATGACTAAGAAAATAAATGCAGATTGGATATAGATGACGCTTAAATAAGCAGAGTATGGAGGCATTAAGTAAGAAAGTTCAATGAAAATAGGAAAGGAAAAGATTCCTGATGAATGGAAATAGGGTGAGATAATTCCAATATTTAAGATAGGCGACAGAACAGATGTGAACAATTATAGAGGGATTACTATAATGAATAAGTCCATTTCATAAGTTCCTGCTACCTCTTACAAATTGGGAGAGTACACTTTGAAGGTCACTCAGAGTATCAAGGATTTATTCAGGATTTGTATCAAGGATTTATTCAGATTAAGGATTTATGAAGGATTTGACTCAGAGTGTCATATTCGACTCCAAACTCCTAGTTTGCGAACATATCAACTCAATCATATCAAAGGCTAGAAAATTACATACTGAGTTTCGCCTTCAGATAATGTAAAGACCTGAATCCAAACTATTAAAACTGTTTACTGCTCGTTGATTAGATCTACTCCATAGTACTATAGCCAAATTTGGTCTCCCTTTTATGTTTATATTAATCACAGCATTTTCCCCTTCCATCCGTTCGACAAGCTACCAAATACTGTTCACTTGCTTATTGAAAAATATTTGGAGCCACCGAAATAATCTTTTTGCCAAATTTTATATATTATTAAAAAAAATGACACACCTGTTCTTCTTACGCTTCTTAAAATCAGAATCGCCACTACTCGAACTCGAATCACTACTCGAAGTCGAACTTGAGCTCGAACTATGACTTGATCCCGACGAACTCGAACTCGAGCTAGACGAGGATCGTCCGCGCCTACTTTTACGCTTCTTGCGTTCCTTTTTCTTCTTCTTTTTCGCATCCTTTTTCGATTCATCACCTTGGCTACCAGCACCACCACCGGCTACGCCACTACCGTTAGCACCATTAGCAGCTTCTTGCTGCTTCAATAACTGTTTCAATGCGTCATTCATATCGGCAGCGGAAGCGCCAGCACCTAATACAGTACCCACGCCAGAAACTGATGCACCACCCAGAGTATGGCCAGCTTTCGCCTGCACCAAATTTGGTAGTAGAAGTTCAGTTGGTTCTATTAGATTTTTTGGTACCTAAAAAAAATTATAACATTTTTTCTTTAAAAATACTAATCAGAACAATTGATTAAAATATTGCCAAAATAGTGAAAGTATTTACTTGTGCCTTAGTCTTTAGAAAGTCCAAACTATTCTGTGCTTCTTCATGAAACGGTATAATAGTTAAACAACTTTGGTAAGCCTTTTTGGCCTCATCAAATTTATTCTCTTCTTCATAGCTACGTCCCAATGCAACCAAAGTCTCACCCATATATTTTCGGGCATTTGAATGATTTGGATTCAGTTTTAAAGCTGTTTCAAAATCTTCGATAGCCTAGACAAAACAAAACACAGAGAAAAGAATAGGTTTATAAAACTTCGAAATACGCATTTCGAATAATTGTACCTTTTGAAAATTTCCACTATTAGCGTATAACGCTCCACGTGCTACTAAGCCTTCAACATTTTTCGGATCGATATGCAATGCTTTATTCAAACATTGAAAGGCCTCGGTATGTCGGCCGGCTTTGAAATGATCAATACCATCAGCCACATTGCTGTAAGCCCATTTCGAGGCCTGCTGCTGGCGTAATTCACTTGCATATTCGTTGTCTGGGAACCGACCTCTGGAAAAACAGTTATTAGATAATTTACAATTATAGTGACAATATTTCACAGAATTTTGAAAGATACAGCATACAAAATGATCTATTAAGAAGTCACTTGGTACAAAATTTTGCAAAATTATTACTATAAACCCTAAATTAGAAGTATTGTTTCTCTCTCATTCGTTCAATTTTGACATACTGATAATTTTCAATCAAAATTATCAATTTTGAGGTAAATTATTAATCGGATACGAGTATTATATCAGCAAAATTATCAATTTCTCATGTACACCATAGATTTCCACAAAGAAGCGCTCAATTATAAGTACAAAAGTCATTTTTGTTGCAAAGATATTGCCATGTACCGAAAAAACAAAGACTAATTAAATATAACCTGATGCAAGCAGGTTACTTTGTCTATTAACTTCACGATATTATTAGTGAGAGCTTTTATACCGATTTTCATTTTGTCAGTTTTATTTTTTTTATGTGGACCGTTTGTTGTAAACCATTACTTAGATGAGACTTAGGCTTGCAGAATGTGTGTTTCATTATTAGCTACAAATGATGTATTATCAACATACAAAAAACATCGGACATTTTGTGTGTTTATCGGGAAATCGTTGATGTATGTTATAAATAGTAGAGGCCCCAATATCGATCCTAGCGTGGCCCAATATTTCGTTATTCTTAGTGTAGAAGATTTCCCGTCTAATGATACGATTAGACTTCTCTGTGTTTTTCTCTGAGTTTGCTATGTGATATTGTGTCGAATGTCTTACTTAAATCAACGAAAAAGGAATAGAATTCGGATTTCTTCTCAAACGATGCTCTTATCTCAATTAATGATGTCACTGCTTGTATGGCTGACCTGTGTGACATGAAACCATATTGAGATTTGCATGTCGTCCTCCAGAAATTTCATCATTCTTGTCTTAATAACAGGTTCGAAGATATACAAGCAGTGACATAGAGGTGTTATTGATATTGGCCTGAAGTTTTCAACTTTATTTATGCCGCTGTTCTTGTGTATCGTTATCACTCTAGATATTTTAAGTTCGTGAGAAAAGGTGCCCTGGTTAAAGCACAAATTGATCACATGTGTGAGCGGGTTAATAACGCTACGATTGACATATTTTATTATATTCACTGAGATATCATATATGTCTTTGCTCTTTGAGTTCTGCAGACCATTAAATATTTTGTATACTTCGGAAGGAGTTACCGATTCTAGAAAGAACGATCTTCCCTTGTTGGGATATTGTGCGAGCATATCCCTGAATTCGTCTCCGGGGTCCAGAGAGTTTTTCAATCTGCTTGCGAAGTTATCTATAAAGAATTCCTGGAAATGTTCAGCAACTAGATTGGTTGCCTTTTTGTACTGTTTGTGATATTATCATTTTCCACATTTCTGACGGCTTATTTTATTAAGTATTTTTTACGCGTGAGCATCATGTGAGTTTTATTTGTAACTAAGTTGGGCACGTTTTAGTGTCCTTTTCATCACGCGGGGTGCATTTGTACACGGTTTTTAAGTTCTCTATGTGGTTTCTGAGCTGTAGTACATCTTGATTATACCAAGATCTGAAGTTGGCAGCTTTCTTACGAGGTTTAATTTGACGCACTGGCATAACTTTGTTAGCTATATTAATAAATGTGTTATAAAAGACTATGTGCGCTGTCTGACCGTTGTCTGATAACCAAACCACGTCCCAGAGTACATGATTGTTTCATTTAGTAGGTCCAGCTTTTGTGATGATATCGGTTTGCTAATGTAGCAGAATTTCTGGTTCTTGTTTTGAATTCAATGAAGATCTCCATGATAATTCCAAAGTGATCGATTAGTGAGGCTCAACAACATGACAGTCAAATACTTTGGTATTGGTAAATATGTTATCAATACATAAAGCATTAGTACTGCTGACTCGGTGTTTAGCTTGGTCCCTTCGCTAAAACTGCACATGTGAAATTATTCCAAGAGTGATTGTCTGTTCTGAGAGGTTGGTTGTAGGTTGATGTTGAAATCTCCTGCTACTTGTGACACAATTATATTTGTACGTAATATCCAAGGTATTGGACAGTACATCTGTAAGACCCCCAAAGTCACCTAACGGAGGTCTGTATATTGATAGTAGTATTAACTTTTTGCCAATGATAACCGATGCAATTTCACACTGATTTATTGTTTATTTCTTGGATTAGTGTGGCAGGCATACAAGTCTGTCGTGTTCTAATACCATTGAACCATCATGCTTTTTACCGGGTCTGGCGTAGAATAAAATAATTTGAGTTTTTCAGTTGTAACAAGCTAATCTCCTCTAATGCAGTGTTTGTTGATAGAGACAGCGTTGATGCTTATTTTTGTTTAGATAGTCCTACAGTTCAATTTTATTGAGTAGGCATTGGATCATTACGTGAAATATATTATTAATTTGTAGGCCAAGGTTGCTTTGATTTTCTCCTATACCTTTTGACATAAAGTTTCAAGTGTTTAGGTGCTCGTCACTGTTGGTGTTAGCTTCGGAAAAAATGTAGATCTAATTATATTTTCTGGCCAATTTTCGATATTTTTTAGGGCATTGTAGTATTTGAAGTCTGTGCATACGGTGAATACCAGTAAGCTGCTATTTATTCCATCTGACTTTTGGCAAGTAAAATCCTTCTTGGTTTTAATAATTGATTCAACATGTTTTTGTACTTCCTCTAATTTAGTGTTTTTGCCATATTTTTTAATAATGATATACCATTTCTTAGATTCAGCTTTAACGGAGTGAGATGTTTTTTTTTCATCACTTTGGTCGTAATCGATGAGTCCTGGGGCTGTTTTCCAGACTCGTCCGAAGATTGAGTATTAGCAGTTATTTTTCATCTGTTTTTTATTTTCATCGTCGATGCTTGGATGTACATTCGATCCATCCTAGAGAATATTTTTCTTCGTTTTGTTGTTTTTAAATTTACTGCTATTATTAACGATATCTGTTGCTTTATTGACAGTAGAGGTCTTGGACCCTTGTTCTGGTTTATAATGAATACCTTGATTTACGTTAGTAGGTGTTTGCTTTTCTGTTCGTTGTGAACCGTTAGGTTTAGTTATTAGAATGTACATGTTTTGTGTATGAATTCTACTTTTTGTTTTAAGCTACTTAGTAATGTTGCAGACTACTTAGTACTTAGTAATGTTGCATGTGTTGTTGCAGAGCGAAGTTGATTTGGTCAATTGTTAGGTTGTTCCTTCGATTAGTCGTTGAGTGTTTTATGTTGCTTTGTTAGATTAATTTAATTTCAATTGCTAGTGGTTCGATGGTTTTTGTTGCTCGTTTATTATGTTGTAGCGTTGTACTTTAAGTTCTAAATTTCCTATCTTAATTTGAGATTTTCAACTTTGGTGTTGTTTTCTGTTAAGATTACTTAACCTCTTTCGCTTGGATCTATTTCTTTCTCGAATCAGTTGTGTGGCATCCGCTTTGGATACGGGTACCCTGGAGAACCCAGTAGAGTACCCTTCCGTTAAGTGGGTGATTACTTTGCTTCCAGTTTCAGAGGGGCCTATCACATTGCTCTTATTGATGCACTCGCTGCACTTCCATATTTGGTGAGAGTCTGAATGTTTGATATTGACAAATTGATCAATGATTTTTTAACACCGCTTGTATGGAAACGTGAGTTACATGGTGTACAGTTCAAGATGTAATGATATTTTGTAATAAACTTTGTGCAAATAGTGCATCTGAATGTCATTCTCAACTGTTGCGGCAGTGATATTCCGTGTGAATTTGGTCCTGGAGAGCTCGTTTAATTTAACGGATCCACCTCGTATAATACATATTACAGAACACACACTGAACACACACACACACACACATAATAGCCACTAAATGAGCAATCCTTGCAAATTAATGGATGGGAAACCCTACACTCTCCATAAATAAGCATAAACACACATTTCCGATTGAGAGTGCAATGGCACAGTGTAAGAAAAAATCCGAGCGATTGGATGCATACATTACTGAAACTTGTACTGCCAACATTCATTTGTAATGGAGAAAAGATATGTACGCAGATATACGGATTGAGAAGGCAGATTAATTCAGCTAGGTGAAAAGCTCAACGCATCTTTGAACAAACAAAAAGCGCAGACTGAATGAATCAGAGTTTAATCAGAAGGAGCTGCTGGTGGGAGCTCCAAAAACGTGAATTCCCTTACAAGATAATCATCAGTTCTCGACATAACACAGTTCAGCATGGAAGAAAGCAGTAATTTTCTTAGTTGAAGATGTTACGTTATTCTCTAGAAACCCAAAGGTATTTGACAATTTAAGTCATAAATAAGGAATAAGGAACCACCCTTCTTAATACCGGTCTGTTGAGGATATAATACCACCCGTGAGCTATTTGAGTACATGAGTGCCATCCTGTGGTCCGAATAGTTTTCTTCTGTCCCGTATTTTATTAAAAAATTAAATTACAAAATTATAAATAGATGTTCATTAAAGCTAGTTAACCTCACGAATTTTATTCAAACTATTATACATACCTCAACCCTTTCATGTTGGAACAATACGCATCGATACCCAATTGGGCCGATAGATAGGCGATATTATTCGGATTGTTGAATCCGACGCTCTTCTCAAGTACCGCCTCGTATGCCTCATTTTTATGTTCCAACGCTTTCCTGCAACGACAAAATCAAGACCAAAACAGGTCACGTATTACAAATACAATAGTAGATTAGTGAGCGCACCTCCCCACAACCACAACCAACATACATTATGGACTGAATGAATGTTTCTCTCAACTAATTATTTGTCGCCTAAAAAAATTATAACTTATATACGCATATTACTATTTTAAAATAAATATTATTTTCCACGTCTAGACTTGATAATAGATCTCTCTTGAAAAAAAACCTTTTCTTTCGATGTGTTTATCATAACATTATAAATCATTTCTGCAGACGAAAAATAAAAACAATAATTATGTAACTACAGGGAATAATACATTTAATAACTTAAAAATAATAACGTGCTAAGAGGTTTGTTACTAATTTATAAAAGAAGTCAATTTAGGAAGAATGAAATTGATTTGTATAGAGAAATTAATTTTAAAATAAGTGAACGATGAAATCAATTTTCGAACTGGAGAAATTTATTTGCAGAAATTAAATTTTTAATATCTAGGTTGGACCATAGACTGGTTTCTTTTTTAATTATATATTATTTGAACATTGGCAACACTTATACGCTTAAAATTTTAGTGGAAAACCCCGCAGTACGAAATAAACCGATTTACGATTTGAATAACGCCGAGGAGTACTGAAAACTTATTTCCAAAGAGAAATTTGTGTTGCCAAAACAGTGCGAATTTTGAAAAGAAGCTTCGATCGATGCACCAACCTCGACTGCTGTACGTAGGTTTGTGAAATTCGTGAAATTGGCATGCTAACTGATAAACCTGAGAACCTCAACTCGTCACATATCGCAGCATTTGAACATTCGCCGCACTAATGTGAGGAAAATTCTGCATAAGGACTTCGGATTATTCGCCTATACGGTCCAACTTACACATGAATTGAAGCAAAATGAACACCCGCTTCCTTAACGCTTCTGTGCTTGTGCTTTAGATCAGCTAAAAATTGAAAAAAAAAAACAGCTTTTCAAATGAGGTGCATTTTCAATTCGAAAAAAAAAAGGGGGGGGGACGTAGTCGTAGTATCCTCAGCATATGACTATTTGGTGTGTTTTTTGGAGTGGATGCATTATTAGCCCAAGATGAAGATGGCAACAGCATTACGGTGAACGGCGAGCGATACAAGGGCATGATAAGCGTGAGCTCTGATTCCAGCAAGATGGCGCTACGTGACACACAAACCATGCATGCAATAATTGATCTTTTGCGCACCAAGTTCAATAGTCGTCTAATCAACCATTTTGGTTGTGTTACTTGTGTGTTCGCAACCACATTTGATATAACATACAAGAGTTCAAAAAGCAAACCTCATTGGTTATTAATTCTCGCACCAGTTTTAATTTACAGAACCTACTAAACAATTGAATATTTAATGGATTTTACATCATGTTTGGAAATTTTTACTACTAAATGCTTAGAGATTTACAAATTTGCTTTGACAATCAAAAAAGGAGGACATTTAGAAGAACACTTTTTGAGGGAGGACAACATCCAAACGCACCTTATAACATTGAATTTTTACGAAAACTAAAAATGGCTGAGTTCTGCTTAATAAAGCAATCTTTTTTTTGTGTATTAAAATGATTTTTTATTTGTATTTCATTTGAATCTAATGATTATAATAATAGCTTTTACGTATTACAATAGTAATTGTATAAAATTATAATAATAGATTTATCAGTAAACAAATAAAATAGTTAACCGGCAGTATGTAAACGCTTTAGTAAATTACTTCTGATACAAGAATTGTACTCACATTCAAAATAATGAAATAGTTTTTCACCAGGGTGTAAGCATTTATGAGTAATTAAGTTACTTTTGGCAGTCTTATACTCGCATACGGAACAATAAAACCGTTTGCCATCAGCATGTTGGAATTTATGTCTTACTAAATTCCTCTTCGTAGTAGTCTTATAGTCACATTCAGCACAATAAAACGGTTTGTTCTCAGTATGTAGGAGTTTATGGTTTATCAAATTAACCTTTCGAGTAGTCTAACAGTCACATATAGAACAGCAAAACGGTTTACTACGTTACTTTGATCAGGTGTCCTAAACTCGCACTCTGAATGAACAATGATATGGTTTATAGCCGTTATGTAAGTAAGAATTTTCAACATTTTGACATTTATTAGGGTGACCGACGCTCTTCCTCTGGGAGGGCAGTCCTTTTGAAGTTCCGTTCTCCCTTAAAAAGTATCCTTCGATAAGATATCCTCCTTTTCGATATGTAAAAGCTAATTTGTGAATCTCTAAACATTTAACAGCAAACATTTTCAAAAATGATTGAAAAACTTCGTTATATATTCAATTGTTTAGTAGGTTCTGTAAGTTAAAACTGGCGCGAGAATTAATAACCAATGGGATTACTTTTTGAACTCTTATGCTATATCAAGTATGGTTTACGAACACGTTTCTTTGTCTGCGTGGAGCTATTATTTGATGTCGTCGGGCGTTTTTTTGTGGGGTGCCGTAAAACATCGATGTTACGTTGAGAATCCTGAAATGATTCAGGCATTTAAGCACAATACTGATCTATTCATAAAATAGGACTTGAAACCATCAAAAATGTACTCCAAAATTGGATTGAAAGGATGCGTTAAATTTGAATGAAATTATATTCCACAACTAATCCGAATTTTATTAATTTAAAATTTAATTTAATTGAACGATGTTTAAGTTTAAAAAGAAACCAGTCAATGCCCACCCATAGAACGGATTACATCAAGTGAACGGAAATAAATTTTTGTAAAAGAATCAAATCAAATTGTAGAATTACATGTATTTCTGTAAAGATGAAATTAATTTGGAATACTAATACAAGTGCGAACATGAAGTAAAAAAGATGAATTTATTTGCGAGAAGCAACCAAAATTTACAAAAAAGTGATTAAAGGTATTTTTCCAAATTTCCAAAAAATTTGGAAAAATAACAACAACTACTTTAGAAGGGAAAATAAATAAATTCTTGGAAAAAAGATAATATATATATATAGATAAAATAAATAGAATTGGTAAGTTGAAGCATAAAATGGTGAAATATATAATAAAAAATAAATTCATGAATTTGTAGTAGAGAATGATGCAATTTTTTGGAAGAGAAATAAAATCATCGAATTGCACAAAGATAAAATTAACTTGCAGAAGTAAATTTAATGTACAGAATAATGTCAAATATAAAAATGGTTTTGAACTTTTTATCAGCAAGAACAAATCAATGTATTTGAAATATATACACATTCTATCAGTGCCTTTTCTGTGGAAAATAACCTCCAAGTCCAAATAACATTCGTCATGATCTAAAATATTTACATTTGAAAGTATTAACCAACCCTCTTTTCGCTTAAGACTTAAAAATAAATATTAAAATATCAGTAACGTATATAAGCATCATCATGGTTAGCTTCTTCACCTAGTAATGGGACGTAAAAGATCACATATAAACATTATTCGTTTCTGATTAATGATAATCTTCGATTCGATTCCATTTAAATCAAAATAAATTATCTCTATTCTTCTTGCTGAAAATAAAAACGATGTGTCCAATTTGATAATTTTCCACACCAATGGAATCCATTCATTTGAAGAATCCATTCATTTTATACACTTCGATAAGACAATGAAGAAAATGAACAATCCCGGCCTGTCTTTTGCGATTATATAATCCATTTTAATTATAACGTAACGAACTTTCGTGTTACCGCATCTATAAGTACATATGTTTCTTGATAATAGTTTTTGATTTAATGAATGAAAAATAATTTTGATTTTTAAATAATCTGTATACTTTGTACTCTTGTAAATACGTACCAAAAAAATCGTGATGAAATCCATGATTTTTACGTTCCTTTTTAATCCTAGATAGTTTACAGATATTTCATGATTTAATATATTTAACATTTTCTAAGATACCTCTCCTCTTGGCATTTCTTAGTATGAGATGAGTGCATTATTTTAAGGTTTGAAGTTTTTGTATTTCCAAATTATCGGGATTGACTGTGAAAAATTTGAAATTATTTTTTTTTTAAGAAAACATCAACAAACTTTTCTTTCTTAAATTTTTCGAAAGATATATGTAAATACATAACACAAGATTGAAATTTAATCCTAATAAGGGTGTTTTCTAGTAAATGAGATGCTTCCTTATAAATTTAGACACAAGAACTTATAAGGAAACAAATCGAACGCCGCACACAAAAATGGGATGACTTATTGGAATCGGACAATGTATGATAAAAGTTCTCATTAAAACATATATTATATTTCATAGAGAATGAAATATATATTAATAAAATAAACATGACCGAAATTGTAGTAAAGCAATAAAAAAAATGATTTCCTCACCTGTAAAGTTGAAAAGCGAATATGTGTTTGTTATATACAATCTTTAAAAGTACATTATCTGATTTTTGCAAAAAGCATTATATTTTCAATGTGTAAATTTTATCGGAGAGCAAAACCAATTGGCTGTGGCTTTTTTCAAAATATTTAGGATTGCTCATAATTCACATAGTTTGTTATATAAATTAGTTTAGTACAAAGTAGCGTGTATAACTTTTTAGGGTAAACCTACGAATAAAAAATATTTTTTTTATAAAACTACATACTATAATAAAAGCAAATAATTGTATAGGTTTTTTTATTCATATTTTTTGAATATAGTCATATTTAAAAAAGACTAATCAACTTGAAAGAATACAATTTAATAAATAGAATCAAGCCTTCAATTAGTATTATGCCTCATAGCTAGACACTCATTGGTCATTTGATCAGTAATTGTTTCTTGAAAAAAGAAGAGGTGAAAGATACATATTTATCAGACCAACTTATCAAACTATTAAATTTGAATCGAATAACAATTAAAATGTGGGAGGAAGGACAATAACAGAAAGTAGAAAATTATAATAGTAAAGGAAAATTAAAATTTGATCTAATTCAAACATTGAGATCAACATAGCATCTCATCACCATGTTAGCCTGGAAAGTATTTGAATGTAAAGTTTTTTTTGGGTTCATCTTATTTCTCCCATTTGTTCATTTCATATCTTAAAATGATATGGAATCATTTTAAGGTATGTATTACTGACATGAAATCAATATGGCGTCGCTGTTGTAATGGTTTAATAAAACCGCAAGTAAATATGATGAAGCAATTGATTGTGTAAAGTGTAAAATGAAGTTACATATAAAGTGTGTTAACATAGAGCATCAATTAACTGACATGAAAGAATCACTAAACATAAATAAGTTCCTATGTTTCCAATGTATAAATGAAAGTTATGTTATATCAATACAAAGCAATAACTATATATCTTCAAATGAACGAGAATGCTCAAGATTTTCTAGAGTATTAAATAACAACATCGAATATCAGTAACATAGAATATCAATTAGGATTTTCTAGAATATCAATTAGTAACATGAACAGATTAGTAGAAAAGTGTACAGTACCTTAAATGAAATCACATCACATATCGAGGAGTCAATAGTAACTCACTTGTTTGATATAATTAACAAACAACAGGAAACACTTAATTTATTACTTGATGAAGTCAAAACATTACGTGAACAAAGCATATCTGAAGATAAACTAACCCAGTTAATCAAACAACAAGCAAAAAGTAATCTACCCGTCATAAGAAATGAAATACAAAAATGCGTTGAGACTTGCATAAAGAAATATGCACCAGAAACAAGACATTAAATTCGAATAATGAAAATATTAATAGGTCTAGTAAAGGCAAAGCTAGTACGAACTAGCTGCTTCCGAATGAGCAAGTGGAATTAACAAATACTACTCAATTAGGAAACAATACCATGAAGTACGCAGATAAGAAAAGAAGTTAAAGTATAACTAAAACAAACATAGGTGATCAAGCGAACCTACCACAAACACCACCAATAATACCCCACCTTAACAATAAAAACGACAATGAAATAACTGAACATGAAGCAACTGCTGGATAAGATACAGATGCCCAAAGTGATTTAAACACAGAAACATGTAATACCTTTCTGTAAATTGGCAAGAATGGACAAACCAATAACGTTGATCAATGGTCCAAAGTAACACAATAAAAATCACTTTGGTACGGCAAGATCGGAACAAGTTTCTGTTTTACGAGAATTAGTAAGAAATTCCGGCTGCATATCTCCCGTGTCAATAGAAAGACTGAAGCCGACCATATAAGGAAATACATAATGGATATACTAAGTATCAAAAATTCGGTAGTAGTAGAAGAAATACCAACTCAAAAAAACACCAAAATAAAAGATTTAAGGTAGCTGTTGAATTCAAATATAAAGATAGACTATACGACTCCGGATTCTCGTAAAGGTGTGTTTGCTTTGAAGATTAAATTTCAAGAAACATCATCAGGATGAACAATCAGATTTTCAACTACCTAACCAGCAAAGGAATATCCGAGTACATTAAATACAGAACAAGACAAAAAGATGACCATCAAATTGACAGGGCAGACAATGAACACAGCCATGTTAAACACAAGCAAAATAAGGGTAAACCAATCTCACGAAATGACCAATGTAAACCTCATGTACACTAATATCGCCTACTTGACGACAATGTTTAATGAACTCCTTTCTGTAAAAACTTTGACTGTCAGGTATGTTAAATTTTGACATACCTGACAGTATGGTAAATCTTTCGAAAGGCATCCTTACTAGAACAGATCGGAATAACAAGTGAGGAGGTGGTGTACGCATATACCTTATAAAGGAACTTAAAGGGCATAAGCTCAATATAAAAAATACTGATGATCTAAGTGATGGTTCGAGGGAAGTACTGGCGGTCAGGGCTAAATACAGTCAAATTGAATTCAACTTAATATGTGTGTATAAGCCATCCAACAACCCATCAAACCTCGATAAAACATTAATGGATAAAATCTTCAATTTCTTAGAGCATAGTACTCTCCTTGCCTTTGACAATTTTAATCTACCGCAAATAAACTGGCAGCAAAACACTATCAATCTAAGCAATGAGTCAACAGAATATTTCTTCGATGCATATTCAAATAGCCATCTGTGTCATATAATAAAAGAACGTGCTAACAGGCAATCCATCGTAGTGGTCTATCCGAAGTATGGTCGACTCTTTGACCAGAGGTACAGTTCATGATGATTGAAAAAAGGCCAAAATTATGCCTGTCTATAAGAAGGGTGATAAAGCTAAAACAGTAAACTACAGGCCACTCAGTCTTACCTCTATACTCTGCAAATGCATGGAAAGATCAGTCACTAGCAACCTGCTCATAGTACTGGACCAGTACACTAGTAAATATTACAAGGGTAAATCCCTAGACATCTTATATCTGTATTTCGAAAAGGCGTTCAGCAAAGTGCCGACAAAACGATTACTGTACAAGCTAGATGTAATGGGAATCAGAGGTAACCTCCTCAAATGGATTTGGAGCTTCTTATCAGATCGAACCTACAGAGTTCGGGTAGAAGGGAGTTTCTCTTCGGCTTACAGCACCCTTAGCGGGATGCCGCAGGATTCTGTTCGTGGACCCCTGCTATTTCTGTACTACATCAGTAACATGTCCAGACAGTCACCAAATCGAAGAATCCATATTTCGGGAAAGACATAAGAGTCAATGGAACATGTTCAGAGAAGATCTACTAAACTGCCGGCTAGGATTAGGAATCTATCTTATGAAAAGAGATTGGCATTCCTGAAGCTTCCGTCCGTAGTGGAACGAAGAACTCGCGGAGACCTGATCGAAACCTATAAAATATTAAAGGGGCATTACAGCTGTAACCTGGAGGGCGTAACCTGGAAGGCATCACTTGAAGGGCATACAAACACCAACTTGCGTGGCAACAGCCACAATCTAAACATACAACACGAAATTCAGCCACATTTATGCAAAACGATCATGAAAAATTGCGACGAAACATTGCGTATGTGCCAGTAAAGCCATGGAGCCAATTTACTCGATATGCTATTCCATCCATAACCCTACACTATGCACCTTATGGAATCAATCAGAAATTATAATTTGTAATTAAAAATCTGTTTTCTATCAAAATTACTTCTTGCGTAAATTTTAAGACACCCTTCACAGAAATCATTTAAAGGAATTTACTCAAATAGGCTAAAACTATCAAAAATAGTACCCGTAGCAAAAAAATAGTAGTTCAATAGAGAACTATCGGCCTATATCTCTGCTAACATAGTTCTAAAGTATTTGAAAAATGTTACGACAATCAACTCTATCAATGGCTTGAAAATTACAAACTTTCAAGTCAAGCAAGATACAGAAAAAATACAAACAAAGGAACAACAACTGTTATTCAGGAAGAGTTAAGAGTAATACTAGATGGTCTAAACAAGAGGCAAAAAGTATTAGGCCTTTTCGTTAATCTTAGTAAAGCGTTTGATATTATTTGTTAAGTTACAAAACATTGGTATCACAGAAAGAGAACAGAAATAACTAAAATCGTACTTAACAAAAAGATCACAAAGAGTAATGATTGAAAGACAGATACCGGAAGAAAAATATATTTCATATGGTGTTTTACAAGGCAGTAAGGTAGTATAATGGGACAATTGGTTTTCTTAATAATTAATGATCTTCCAAATTCATGTAGTTTGACGTCCCATATCATTTTGTACGATACAAATATTATATTAATTGAGATCAGAAAATCAAATAATTAAATCTAGTGAACTATAAGGAATATTAATTAACGCTGCAAAAACAAGGAATCCAGCTAAATGTAGACAAAAAGCAATGATAAAATTTAAACCAAAAACGGCACCTGAAAAGAAGAGTTTGCTTGTAAAACAAGATAAAAGAGTATAAAGCAAACATTGTTTACTTTCTTGGCATTAATGTAGATGATAAGTAAACGTGGAATAATCATGTACAACAAATATATAGTAAAGTTATTAGCATTTGTTGTATATTTCGAAGGAAAAAAATCATTGTATAAAAAAAATGTATTGCAGCCTTGTAGAAGCAGGTATAGGATATGGCATCATCACATGGGGAACAACTACTAATAAAAATATGAAAACATTACTCGCACAATGTACAATATTCCCAAACTAAAGACTTGCAGAGATTATTTAAAAAAAGAGAATATTAAATATACATGGGCTTTATAAATATATATTAAAATACGTGAAACAAAACTTAAGTAAATTCCAATAGAACACTAATATTTCTAAGCATGACACACGGACAACAGAGCAAGTAAGAGTAGAAAGACATAGGTTACGAACAGGCTGAACCAGGCTATATTGGAATCAAAGTATACAACAGGTTACCCGAGAATCTAAATCGATATATACTTAATCAAGGAAGCACCTTACGGAACTAAGGCAGATATGTAAAATATACAACTTAATTTCTGTGTCCTCCTTGTGATCTACTTGTGTCTTTGTTATTAAATTATTGTAAATATAGATGGCGCTTAACAAAGCATTGTTATTGTTGTTATTTAAATAATAAATTAAGAATTTGGCTAATAAATAATTTTTGGCTTTCAATATTTTTATTTGATTTCATGCACCATAGGATGTTTCATTTTTCCAAAGATGTTATTTTCACATGGCTTTGTTTACGCCTCGAGCCTCAATGATGTAAAAGATATATATGCCAAATTTCAAGCAGATTGGATAATACTTAGAGGTTGCACTTTTATCTCAAAGTATTGAAATTTTTAATATTAAAGTGCTTTGTACTAATGGGCTTCGCATGTATTTCTTTCATCTTTTGCAGGTAACCGAACTTTAAAATGGGAACCAATAGATGAATTTGGCTGCTAGAAAAGGTGCCTCGTGGTGAGTTTTTAGGACCTCGACTCCCTTTAGAGGGACAAGAACTAATAGTTTTTATTTATCATCAGTCACTACAACGAAATGAAAAAAACACTTTCGCATGGTGCTAAATCTACCAGTACTAAACTACAGGAAGTGTACAGGGAAAAAATATCCCTGTTAAGATGGAGGAGAATATCCGTGCTGGTATACAGAAGCTGTATAAAAAATACCAAAATCGGGGTAAAGAGAAATCGAGAAACACTGATTAATCAAATATTTAATCAAATATGAAACGGCAGATTTGGAAAGGTGATCTCGTCGAGGCGACTGAAAATGGTTAACTACATCCAAAATGTCCTAAAAGATGGAAGTCATCCAAGAGAATATTTATTACAACTCTCACTCCTATACCTAGGAGATTGGTCACAAAACGACTTCAGGTTCAGGATCCCAGGGGCTCTACATTAAGCAAGGTGGTTGGCAATGGCAATATATGTACTTAAAATTGACTTCTTCACTAAACAGTAAAATGTTTCTCAACGAGAATTGAAAGAAATGAAACGGGTTGCACATTTTGTCAGCCTCATATATGTTCGCTTTTGGCAAGAGACAATTAAAAGTCGATGGACTCCAAAGACTAATTTGAATATGCTACAGCTTCTGAGAATTTACCCAAATGCAGCCATCCCAAAAAAAGTGCTCTCACAGTTGCTGAGACACCTTTGGTATCTATCAGAAAGAAACCTATAGGATTGGCTTTTTTGGACGAACGTATTACTCAGGCTGATAAGGAAAATGTGTTTAAAAATTTAGAAATCAAACCTGCAAATAGAAGGGGAATGAAACGATTACAGGGTAAAATCTTAGTTTTTGAAGGAAGAGTCATTTCCTTACTAATAAAATAAAGACGATCTTTGAATTATTTGGGATCCGGGACGTGACAGTATACTGCAGTGTATCTCTAAAAGGCCATGTGAACGCTTTTAAGATGGTCAATGATACCGCAGAAAGAGGAATTACACTGATAAAAAGTTTAACGAATCGGTCAAGGACGAACAACAAAAACAATTCTTGTTAAGGTAGTTAAGCATCATGGAAAAGTCGTTAGCAAACGAACAAAAGAAGGGACAGATAGCATCGTTCAAAGTTGCTTAGTGTAACACATGTTTTGCCAATCATACTACTTATTAATCTTAGTGCCGAGTTTTAATATTATTTTAAGTTTGTGATTTCTAGTTTTCCCAATAAAAGTAATTAACATTGAAAAATAGTATTTTTGTCTACTTTTATAAAACTGATCAAAGTGTGCGAGCTTTAAATATTATCCAATCTTTTTGAAATTTGGCAAAAACATATATCTTTTACATCACTGAAACACGGAGCATAAGCAAAGTCTGCAAAAATTTTACATTTTATTTTTTGCCTTTCAAAATTAAACATCCTAAAGTACCTGTATCTTAAAGACAAAATTGAAAAAAAAATGATAACATTTTATAATTAGAATTAATACACAAAATTATTCGTTTTTTTCAAATACTTTTCGATTTACACGTACTTTTCGGTTTTACATTGAAAAACTACAATTTCGATGTATATGTTTTTTCTCTGAAACCTATGTATTGTGTAAATTTGGACACATGTACATGGTAGGGTAAGACAATTAAATTGAATTTTTTTCGGATTTTTTATGATGAAGTATAAACACACGTATAGGCAGTGAATTAATAAAAAGCACACAAAATTTAAATAAGAATACCTTATCTATTTATAATTTTAAAATATGAAATATTAAAAATGAAAAACAAAACCTAAAACTGATCGACCAAGATTTAAAAAACCAATTAAAAGTTACAGACATGATAAAAGGTTAACAAAATTAATATTCTACCCATTTTTAAAGAGATAACTGTGTAAACGATAAGTAAAACAACAATATTTTTCCATGTCAAAATCAGTCACAGATAACATTAGCTCGAGCTTATGTAATTTATAATTATGTTTGCAAGAATGCAGAGAACATGAAATACACACATCTAAAAATATAAACTTTAATTTAATCAAAATTTACATAAATAATATGACCCGTTTGAACTTAATCGTACAATATGGATTAATACATTGTAATATGAGTAATAATTATGACCAATTTATTAAATAATTCCCTAAGTAAAATGTATTTTTGTCTCTCGTCATTATATATTCCATTAAAATCACAACAAAAACAAGGAAGAAATATATACATTTTAAATTTATTTCCTCCAATTTATTAGAGGAAATAATTGTATTTCAATAATAAAAATTTGAGAAAGGAGTGAAAGTACTTTTATCAAAATCAGCATCATATTGGATTTAAAAAAATGTGACATACTTGTAACAAAGTGGAAAATCATCAGCGCTGATGAGTCCAAGCGCTGGACGATGTTCCGGATCATTCGGTTGGCGTGTAGCGCCTTTCATTCCGCACATAATCTTATCCGTATCGGCAATCACTTCAAGTACTTCACAACATACCGAATCGTTCATCATGTATGTACGACTAACACCTTTACGATCAACAGCTGGTATTATGTTTGCTACGGGACAAAATGCCTAAAACACAAAGAAAAAAATACAATTTACACAAAGATTCAAATAATTTTAAATGAGAGAAAAACAAAACATGGATAATATCAATAAAAAATCGTCTTTTCAACCATCTCAAAGTTTTAAATTTTATTTATTTAAAAAAATGCAAGGGAAAATCCCATTACAAAATAAAGAAACAATTACTAAATATATACAAAAAATCTTATAAATATTAATGTAAGTTACAATTAATGCGAAATAAAGTAAATTACTTATCTAAACACATGGAAAAAATAATGTAGAAAAATAAGTAAAAATAGTCATGTTTAAAAATTTAAATTTAAGATACTGTAACTGTCAGGCTTCGTCCGATTTATATCATTTGATTTAAATCAAGTGATTTTTTTATTTTAATCAATGAATAAGATAAAAAATCTGAAATCAGAAAGACATTTATTTATTTTACAAAATATAGTCAAAATACAAATTAAACTAATACTGTTACATATACAAACTGCAACTAAAACAATATTCTTAATATTGAAAAAATAATATATATAATACATAATACTAATTTTCATTACAGTATTTGTACAGAAATACTAATTTTCCAGTTTTCTCCACTCCTAATTTATTTCGTAAATTGCAATGAACAACTCCAAATATAGAAAATAGTCGCTCTACCGAAGCTGATAAGGAGACAGCACATAAAAATTGTTTCAAGATAGGAAACAGTTTTCCAACTTCAGCAATATTGTTGTGAACCCACCACTGTACACCACTAACACTGGATAATACATAATACTTCTTCTGAAAACATAAATGTTGAAACTGATTCAGTTTTGGCTTGAAGTTTTATAAAGAGTGCAGGAATCCGCCATTTCCATACATTTCCTGTATGCTATTTAATGCTGAATCTTCTGCACTAGTCAATTTAAATTTGGTTTTGGTTGTATCCAAAATATAAGCCACAAAATGATACGGCGTTAGTGCCTGTTTATATCGGTTTTCAAAAATTTGTATTTGGGCCAAAGATAATTCTAATTTGTCCTGAAATTTTTCTTGTAATTTCTTCCATACTTCTACTGCTTCAGATAGGAAAACATTTTTTCTGTAATTTATCAAGTCCCATAACTATAGGGGTTAAGATATTTCGGTAATTTTCAGCTGATCGTTTAAGATCAATGTTTGAAACTTTTTGGAATATTGTTCGGTCTATTTCTTTTTTATTTTCTCCTCCCATACTTTTAATAATTTCTCCCACTTGCATATACCTCTAAACAATCTGACAGGCCCATCTTACGTCACTCAAACACAAGCACTAATGTTTTTCCACTGCTTTCATGTATTTTGTCCTAGCCAGATGATTATTTCTGAAGTACTTAATAATTTGTGTAATATGTTCTTTGACATTTTCTATTTCTCATTCTTTGCAAAAGTTTAAAAGGTGAGCTGAGGATCCATAAGTTATGAGTTTAGAGTCTACTTTTCGTTTATCTGATATATTTCTTCTCATAAGTGCCATGTTTGCTACATTACCTCTTACGAAAGATTTTACGTAACACAGTTGTATTTAAATTTACACAATTAAATTAAATTGCAAGCAATCCCAGTTAAATAATCGCCTGTGTGTGAACTACCAGATGTATCAATTGTTTCGAACAAAAATGATTGTCCATTTTCAGTGGTTGATGTGGCACAAACTATAGGCTCATTGAGGACATTAGACCAACTGTCAATAGACATGTTTACACTCTGACCAGAAAGACTTCCAAAACATTTTGTTTTTTCTTCCTCGTGGATTTGTTCTCATGGAAGTCGTCGAAATTGTTTTTCCTGATAGGGGCTTATCACCAGGTCTTAACATTTCGATCGCCTTTTTCACATGCCTATGCACCTGAAGCTAGTATTTGTCTATTTCTTCATTTTTATTTGTAGATGTTTGAATGGCAAAGTTCATTATATCAGCGGGACCGGGAACGTCCGATTTTCGTTTATTACAGACTGAACCATTAATAAGTGATATTGATGGCACTGACAAACCAAAAACAGACAAACTTGACGAAGCTGAGATTGGCGGTCGTTTTTGAAAACTGATGGTTGAATTGGAAGACATTAAGTCATTCCGCTTGCAATAGTAGCATTATCTGAATCAGGATCTGACCCTTCCTGTTCTGTAAAAAAAGCGAGAACTTATTTAGGTTGATAAATGGTAAGATAAACTGTTAAATCTATAATGATTCAGATATTAATAAAATACATGGAAAAAAGTAAAATTATAGCGCTGCCTGTTAGTATCAAATCATAACCCGCGCTACAATCTAGCACGTTTCCCTTGTACGAAAAATAGCAATTAATAATGAAATACTTATTATTGATTAGTTTCTGTTTCTACTACATCATAACATTACCATACTACATATTAGACATAATATGTATTGTGTACATACCTTCAGTTGATAAAGCAACTTTTCCATTACTTGGCCCACCGTTCTTACACACTTTTCATGATGGTCTTTAAATCTTTGTCCTTTTTGAAATTTTTACATATCGCTCTTCTACCGGTTTTTCCTTTTTCTAATTTTTTTTTATAAAATAATTTCAAATTATGTCTTACCTCCTTCCACTCACTTTTATTGCGCACTTTACTTTTATTTGAAATTTAATAGTTTTAATTTTTAATTAACTTGGATTACTTTACTTTATTTGGGCACAGACACTCACAGGCTCAGTAAAATTTGTCAAATGGATCAGGTTACGAGTTCTTGTTCGTTTTATTATATTTTGTGTTGTGATTTGTGCAAACAAGTTTCGACAGGATTTTTACAGAAATAAGCGCGAGGCGCCGCTAAGCGATTTTTTGATTGCGTTTGCATTTAAAAATACATACTTAAAATAGACCAAAACACATTAATCGTTATTCAAAATAAAAAAATCAGAAAAAAATCATGATTTTAATTTTTTTTTTTTTTAAAATCATGATTTTTTATTTTTTTTAAATCATGCATTTTCGAACCCTGGTAACTGTAGAATTAGCAAATACTAAAATTAAAATCTAAAAGAAAAACCTATCAAAAATCTAACCCACCCGGAAAGAGAGATTTAGCCTCCAAGTTGATTTTATGGAGGACCGTGTGCAAAAAAATCAAAGTTTTTATGTTTGTTAACCCCTAAGCATATTCCAGAGGTAGATAACATTAACATCCTAGGGAATAGTAACATCTTAGAGAATGCAACCAAAATTGGAAGTAGCAAGAAGAACACGAAATAATGGACAATTTCGAATCAATCTACAAGAAGCGAAGAAATTAATTACAGATCAGCACAGGGCAATTAACAACAGAGTTAATTAATTTAAACAAAATAAGTGGTCGATTTTGCCTCTGGTGTACAGCCTGTCGAGAGCGAACTGAAGTCTCATTTGTGTAGCAGAGAAGGCCATAGTGCTACCACCACTCTTAATATGCATGTGTGTTTAGAAATTTATTCTGGAGACTATCGAGGCGTCGGATCTCAATTGCATAAAAAGGAGACCAAACAATTCTACAATATTCCAGCCTGGATCTGACCAAACCACTATAGAGAACTTGAATAGTATTTGTATTGTGCAATTCTTTCGAGTTACACAATATAAAATCCAAGTTTTTTTTGGCCAAGTTAACAACTGTATTGAAGTGGCTCTTGAAGAAACGTTTTGGATCAAAGGTAATTCAAAGGTCCTTGAAAATCTCCACACTGGTTAGCAAAGCCCCATTGACACATTTGATTCCGATAAATGGATGATCTATAGTAACTCATAACCTTACATTTAGCAACATTCATAGGCATTTTATTAATTTCACACCAACCAAGCATACCGTTGATGTCAAATAAATCTAAATCATTAAAGGCTTTGATTGTCCGCAATATCTTTCCGCATAAAGCAGAAATCTCCTAAGCAGTTGGCTGCTTTGAGAAACACCTAATGAAACACTGATTTCATCGAATAAGTGGCCATTGACATTCCCAATTTGTCTCCTATTAGCCAGATAAATTCCCACACACCTGCAGAGGGTTACTTTAACAAGTCAGTATAAACTACGTCGACCTGTTCAAGATTTTGTAAGGCATCAGACACATACTGAGTGAAAACACACATGTTAGTAGAAGTAGAAAGACTGTTGACAAAGCCATGATGTTCCCAAGTCAATCTATTGAATAGGCTTGCATAAATGTAGTCAACAATCAACCTTTCAAATACCTCTGGAATGCAGCTTTGATATAGTTGTTGACGGAATGTTTAGCACCCGATTGAGAGACAAATTAAGTCAGACACATCGTCAGAGTTACAACAATGCTTGAGAAATATTGACGGTACATCATCAGGACCTGTTTGGCATCTAGTTTCAAGTCTGGATAATGTACTAGGAATATCATTGGAGTTCAGCAAGAATTTAGTAATGTCAATCTAATTAACAGCAGTATCCAGGAAATCACCATGATTGTGTGTATCAAACACAGTACGATAGTACTTGACAAATAAGATAGCAACTTGACTATCCCCCGATGCAGAGGAATCATTATAACACATTCTTTCGGGAAGAGAAACCGTCCAATAATCTCTTGTGGTTGATAAAATTTCAGACATAATTTGGATTATGGCCAACATTATATGAGCGTTTTTTTTAATTTGAAGTGTCTAACTCAGGAGACAACCACTTAGGGAAATAGGAGTATGTTGTTTAAGAAAGACGAGAACAAAGAGATTAATAGCAGTAAAAATAAAGTCATAAAAAGTGGAAATGCATTGAGCTAGCAATGGCCTATCCAACATGAGGTCCCAATCAATTTGGTTCAGGTAGTCATTTAAGAGTGTAATCAGCCTTTTTAAAATTATAGTAGAAACTGTTAAATTTGATAGATGAGGGAGGGACATCAAAGTTTCTCGTGCGGTTGAGTTAGCTTTACAAGATATTATCAGTAAATTAAAATAGCGAATAGAAGCACATATATGACGTTATAAATATTAGTGAACAATAAGTTCTTGTTATCGCCTTTATGTGTTTTCGCCTTTATGTGTTTATCATACAAGAAATTAGGTACTATATTATAAAAATTAAGAGGAGCGAATTCCAACTCAACCCTGTATAAGCTCATGCACGAACAATTTATGTTCTAAGTAAACAGAATTAAATATAAAAAGCAGTATAGTAGTTATAAGTAAAAAACAATCCTGCTTTCATAATAACAATTCTGTAACAAGTTCAAGACATAGGACTGGATGGTAATCGGAGAAGCATATCATACCTTTCACAAAACAGATTCGAAAAATTACTAAAAACCAAGTCAAGGAGAGAACCAGATGGATTAAAACTTTGATTGACTTAAAATAAGTTTTAGAAAGGCAGTTGTATCACTCAAAGAATAGGCGGGAGATGCACCAAGGCAAGCAACATTGAACCAAAGTGCATTCGATGCACTTTGGTAGGAGCAACTGAACGGGTTATAATCATTAACGACAATGTTGGAAAACAAGCGAAAGTGGGACATTGTCGCCAGGTATATCCTATACAACGGATATATCGCCTTACCATACAACAGAAAGAAAAGGCCGAGAAACTCCGGAATAAAGAATAGGCGTAATGAGAAAACTACGACAAGAGTCAGTGGAAAATAACTGGAGGGAGCTTTATACACCCCTTTCAATGATCCTCCTTTGCAGGACTTAGCTGGCTATGCACCAAAGAGTAGACCTTAAGAGTAATAAACAGTTCTTAAGAGTAATAAACAGGGATTAGAATATGGAAATAATGGATGTGAAAGCCAAATTTCCGGAAGGATAATCTGCCTAGCTAAAATACACGATGAAAAACAGTATAGTACATAAGTGCCTTCTCCCGGGACCCCGGATGACCCTCCCACGAGCGCGGATTTTAGAGCTGCTGCGTTTGTATAGCGCCTACCACCGACACTACATATCTAGTTGCTGATCGGTTGAGCGACGCTCAGCTGCGACGCCAACCTGCTCCACCCCCGACCCCTCCCACAACGCCTACTGTAGGGCTTTCTACCTTTAACACCCGGAACATTAATGATAATAATTATTGAGGGTGATGAAAAATGCACAACTGACTCTAGTGTAGGCTCATATAGAGTAGACACCATGAGACTCGTAAACGGAGCAAGACGAGGCAGGGGGGAATATAAACAGAACCAACTAAAAGTTTATCGTTACCAACTACTATTTCTACGAATACATGTTCAATATCAGGGTAAGTGTCCTCTTAATGGAAGCTAGCAAGCTTGAAACAGAAGTACCCCTTTTAGTGATGTATCAAATGTTACTGCACCTACGTTAAAGGAAACCGATTGTTTACAAACCTCTGAACATGAGGAAACAAATTACAAGCCGTGGCGCTCAAAAAAAAAAAATTGCACCAAAACTAAATGAACAGGTAAGTAATAAGAAGCTAGTAAACAATAATCGCAAGAATAAAACTAGGATCACAAATTATGTACAAAGTTATAAATCTTCAAGAAAGGGCAGGTCAAACAAATTTGTCAAACACAGCCAAAGGTAATGGCGATTCAAGCCGCGAGATGTAACAAGAAGAACCTTCAAATGAAATTCCAAAAAAGGCAAACAATGACTAGGTGTATATTGACATGTTGTTTAGTTCGCTTAAAAACGTGGTGTTTTCATTGACCAATATATCCCTAATTTAATTTTTCATCTAATATGTAAATAATTTAAAATTAATAACAATAATATGAAATAATTTAGTTGTTTTATTAAAACAAAATGTTTACTTACAAACTAATAAAATAGTTCATCATAAATATGCCGATTTAAATTGATAAACTTTACCGATATGCCGATACAATACCGATACACCGATATTTATATCGGTATCGGCCGATCACTACTCATTAGAAATATATTCCTAACAACTACAGAAAACTTGAACTTACGCTCGATCACCAATGGAGCAAGATTATAAAGAGAAAGTTAATGATGAGCTGTAATTAAGAAGGGAAGCTGGATAAACTGATCTAATTATTAGATACATTCATGATGTACCTGTAATAAACAAAAAGAATTTAAAGGACAAAAAGAGAGCTCTCTACTACCAAAACGTTAGAGGTTTGAATACTAAAACTTCAAATTTTATGCCAGGTGTATTGGCAGCGGACTTCGACATAATACTATTAACAGAAACTTGGGCAAATAGCTCACTGGTTCAAAATAACTATACAGTGTTTAGGTGTGACAGGAAGAGTAATTCTAAGAGTCGTGGTGGGGGAGTTTTATGTACAGCAAGATCGCCCATAAGTATGGAAGTACTAAATTGTCAAACTATACTTAATGCTGAATTATTGTGTCTGAAGGTAAAAGTGTTACATCAATATATTTTCATATGTGTCGCCTCTATAGCTCCAAATACAGCAAACAAGGTATACGAAAACATATTTAGTATTCTGGAAGAAAATACATTACAATATGAAAATTTTCTCATTGTTGGTGATTTTAACATAACTGAATTTGTTCTTAGTGACAACAGTAAAAAGAAAAAAATTGTTAATGATTTTTTAGAATTTAAACATGCGAAACAACTAAATAGTATTCTAAATTCTAACGGTATAAACGTTTAGACCTAGTAATGGCATCTAGTAAATTAATTGTAGTGACGAACCTATTATAGCAGAGAACAAATACCATTCAGCGCTTGAAATTGATATGAACTGTAAAAATATACCACCAATAAATTTCAATTCACCCCGATACCCAACTATAATTTTAGAAAAGCTGATTTCCCTAATTTATATAAATTACTACTAGAAATTGATTGGTCTAACCTGAAACTATATAATAATACTTGCTTACCATTCGTGATAGAATTTATAATACATTTGATACTACTGTGCTTAAAACTTCAATCCAGGAATCAAAGTAATCTTTCAGTAAAGAAACAATAACTAATAATAAAATAAAGAAACATTATCTTAATATGTACAGAAAAACCAAATCTAAGTATTACAAAATTCAGAATGCTAAATACAGAAAAATTTTGAAAAGAAATATAAAATCATATTATTTACAATATATTACTAAAATTGAATATAACATTTTGCAAGATCCCAAAAGTTTTTGAAGTCATAGTAAATCAAAGTAGGGAAATTACTCTCAAATTCCCGGTAAAAGGGGTAAAGAAGATGGCAAAATACGAAGGGAAGGTGGTGCGAGGAGAGACGGAAAGAATTGTGAGGAAGGTATATTTATGTGCTTTGGAGGAGGTGGAGAGAGGAGAAAAAAGGAATAGATGGGTGATGGAGCAAAAGGGAGTGTATAAGAGATGCGGATAGTCGATGAGAGAATGGTATGAGAGGATGATGAATGCAGGCGCATGGAAAATGGAAGTAGAGAGAAAGATGAAGGATGTGGAAATGCAGAAGAGAAGGGAAAAAATAAGAGGATCGCGATATAACGCGAGGTGTGTTTGTGTAAATAGTATAAGGTTTGTTTGTGAAGTTAAGCCAACAAAGGTACTTTGATTTGGAAAGAAAAAATTAATTTTAGTGAAACTGTAATATTAGTAATGGTATTTTTTGTAATTTTAGTGTATTGTAGTAAAGTTTGTTATAAAATAGGAATTCTTATTAATATGAATAATAGTGTTATGTATTTATTATGCCAATAAAGGTTATTTGATTTGATTCAACATCAATATGTAACGCATTGACAAATAATTTGAATCTGTATATATCAACATCAATTCTCTGTTCGGACAAAATTCCAGAATTTCAGATAAAAGACTGCAAAGAAGTGTTCGCGAAACCCACAAAATAATTTATGGTCTGTTTGAAAATGGGTACATTTTCCGATTGTTGGAAAAACACACGGGTCACTCCTGTCTATAAAAATGGCAGCTCACTTAACATCGTAAATTACAGACCTATTAGTATCATTTCTAATTTTCTAAAATCTTTGAAATAGGCTTAGTGACTCTTTATATTATCTAACAGGTAACCAACTGTCAAACGACTAACACGGATATTGAAAAGGTAAATCAACAGCAACAAACTTAACTGTTTCAAGTGCATTTGATGAGGGTTATGAAGTACATACCATTTACACTGCTTTTAGTAACGCGTTTGACTGCGTTTACCATATGAAACTTATAAATTAATTAAAACTATTTGGTCTCTCTGAAAAAGACGGATTATGACAGGTATCAAGATCATATATAAATTAATTCACAATAAAATCAATGATCCCATACTATTATCAAATTTAAATTTCAAAATTCCTAGATCAGAGTCGTAAGATTCAGCTGCTTTATGACCAAATACCTAATACTAAACCCCATGACTCACCGCTAATAAAAATGTACAGATACGTTGACAATTTTTGTAGTGTAGATATTATAAGCACAAATATGAATACACTGATGAGCCATTTACTGGATAACCAATCCATTTAAATACATAGTTCTATGTACCTATGTACATCGTTCTATGTAAAATGTTCTTCCTATAATATTCTGTATATAATGTGTCTGTAGACTGTAAAATGTTTTATTAAATAAGAAATATATAAGTTTCATGGCTGATATTTTTAGACTTTGCCCGATATGTGATTGTGTTGCATTACTTTTCTTACGAATAATGTAATCCTTTAATTAGTATTATAATTGTATTACTGTTGGATTGCAATAAATAAACTCTTGCATCACAATTTCCCCTGGCGCCGACCTTTCCACACTCAAATCTTGTCATTCATTTTAAATGTATTTTCTCATTACTTTTCTTACGAATAATGTAATCCTTTAATTAGTATTATTATTATTGTATTACTGTTGGATTGCAATAAATAAACTCTTGCATCACAATTTCCCCTGGCGCCGACCTTTCCACTCCCAAATCTTGTCATTCATTTCAAATTTATTTTCTCTATTTCCACTCTCTCTTTTAGCATCTACATTTGCGCTCTACATAACATTATACTTATCATCAACCTCATACTTGCTGAGTCTCCGTTCCACAATTGATCTGATGCATCTGCTTTGCTCGCCACCATCTTCACGTGTTCCCTACTACCTCCACATCTACTCAGCATGAATCCCAGACATTCCCAGACTTCCCTGCCAAACACAAATATCGTCCGCATAACTGAGTGTGCACTTTCTCTCCCCCTAACATTACTCCTCCCCCTTGCCGCCTTCTCAAAACCTCTTCCAAATCTGACATTCACACTTTTGCCTATAGTTCTGCTTTAAAAGTGTGATAAAACAGTTGTGGATAACGAATAATACATAGTTATACAAAAACTATAATCAGTAAATAATGTTTTGAACCTTTTTTTTATTAATCATCCAATTTTTAAGTTATTTACTCTTAACTGAGGTATAAGGTTTTTATAATTAAACAAGAAAGAATTCCAAAAACTACATTTTAATTGATTCGCAAGATGTTAGAGGCGTAATCAATTAAAAAGTGTTCAATTGTTGACATGTTTCGGAAGAACAATAATCCCTTAATCACAACTTTTACTAAGCAATGTAGTTAACAAAACAAATTTTTTCGATAATTTAAAGATGGGAAATTCTTCGAACATTTAGATTATTTTTAAGAAATAACAATTAAATTATTTTGCTATCTAATATGATTTACAATTAGTTTAAACAATAAGAATTTACAAGAATTATGAATTGTTAGGATCAAATTACAGAAATTCATTAATATAATTCAACACGGCTGAATGAAAGCTAAAAAGAAACAGTACTAAATAGAATAAAACAAATCATTGAAACTTTCCGAAATGAGTTTACAAAAAATATAGCTAAAACCTTACCTTTACATTAATATCTGCAACATAATGAACGGCAACACCATGTCCAGTTGTACATAAAACTTTCAACATCATTCCCGATTGAGTCTTGCTGACAATAGTACCCAAAATCAAGTCACCAACTTTAACATTCTAATAAAAGAAAGATTAAAACTTAATAAAATCATTGTTCTAGCCCCCTTAACAAACTAAATTTACCTCACGAAAGTATTTTAATCTAGTCTGCTTATCAACATTCATATAAGTTTCAATTGATGGCATCACCGCATACATATCTTCTGATGTATTTGTTTCTGGAGCTACTTCGGTCGTTTCAATGTTTTCCTTAGTAAAGATGATATCGGCATTTTTAGACATAAACTGTTGCAGTTTCAATCGTTTGCCACGATCTTGAAACGATAAATGCTTATTGCGTTTGTTGTATAAATCAAAATCAAGCTCTTTAATCCTTGCTAATTCCTGTTCTCCACGTTCACCTTCCCATATCTTCTGGAACTGTTGCCCATGGAAATTCAGCGCATTTGTTATCCATTCCAGATTCAGCGACTCCATTTTCAGGAGTCACGTAAATAAAGATGTCAACCTGCACAATTAAGAGAACCTTGCAAGAATTTTATTAATGTTATCAGCCAGGATGTTTTATCGATATTACTCGAAAATACGCCCTCGTATTTGGTCGATTAAGCTAGAAAGAAACATAGTGACCAGAGATAGTAAATAATACCAAAAATTTAACAAAATCCACAAAGAAATCGATCCCGATGAGGTGGAGATTTTAAACATGGCGACGTATGTAAGTCAACCTTGATGGGCACTAATTTCACAAATAAAAGATGTCCTAGGTACGTTTATGCTACCATTTAATCACATAAATATCAGATATATGGAAATGCTGCAAATAAAAGATTAGATTATAGAGAATTTTCAATAAATCTTACCTAAAATCACACAAAATATAACTATCAGCACTGCGTAATGTTGAAAGAAAATGGCGAATGTGGCGAATGGAACTGCAGATTACAGGAAACAAAAATGCAATGTTGTCAAATGTATTTTTAAAGTGAATCATATCATTCATTCTAAAATTCTTATTACAGAATATTTTAATTCGAAAAATTAAGGATTTACATATTTTAAGAACTGATGTATAAAATTACATGTATTTTTATTAAATTAATCTTAATTAAATACACCATTATCAATTTCTAACATGTCACTATAACTTTCTTGCTTAAATATGTTTTACAAAATTAATATGTAAAAAACTGTTTTATTACTTAACTTTTTATATGGATCAAAAGTTACATTTTACTTGTAGTTATTTTATTTTGATTTTTGTTATAATTTTAATACATATATTAATGTATAATAAACAAACGCTGTTGAACAATATTTTTTATATTTGTCTCAGCTCCCTCGGCAACTCATTGTAGTTTTATCATTTTGAATCTAATTGTGTTCCTTGTGCGAACATTCTACAGATGCACATTATCTCTCGTTCAGGTGTTGTAGTTGTGGTAGTCACTGTTGGTGGTGATACGTACATGCATCCTTACTGTTCTATTCATTATGTATATAATTCTTTTAATCATATCCTGTATACTTGGCGTATTTGTAATTTCAAAGACCCATTTATGTATACCGTGGAAATAAATATGTATAAAAGCAATTTTAAATTTAAATATTGCTATGAACTTTGGCAACATTGGTTACTTTGTTGCATGAACCAAATTTATTAATTAGAATTGTTTCATATCTAGTAGATGTCGCTTTTATCACATTCAGCATTTTATTTTGTATTTAATTATTTACGAAATCAATTTTGTAAAACACCTTGTCGTTTAATATTTCTGTTACAGAGTAGCAGGACGCAGCTTGACCTAATTCTGATTCTAATTCCTTTAATGGCTATTTCAAAATCATAATTTTCACGTTATATATTGGTTGAGATGTACAAAACATAACGCGGGGTCTACACAATGGACATCGCGCAGACTACACAATAGACGCTTTTCTTGCGACGAAGATATAACCTAAATATATAATAATTTATATAAATATATACATATATCAAATATATAATTTGACAAATGGATGACCACGAAAGTTTTGTTGCATTTTATATGTTATACATAATGTATCAGGTAGCAATGAAACAATTTTCAAATCGACGATGGTGGGTTAGACGTAGACCACCTTTTAGAGCCAGAAATCATAAGGTATATTTCACCACCACTTATTTGCCCTTAAAAGAATTGGATCCTCAGCAGTTTTTATGAATACATGGATGAATCGAAGTAAATAAGACACATTGTTAGGTTTACTCAAGGAAGACTTAACAAACCATTCTACTAGAAAACCTATAGACTCTGAATGTCGTTTGGCTGTAACTTTATCGAAAGTTATAATTTTCTTGAAATTACAAACATTTACTTTTGTGTTTATTTTGTGGAAGAACACAGCAGAATAATATATGATTAATATATTTAACAATGCATTTTATATACAAACAACATGACACATTCTTACAACTACGAATTAAACTACTTCTCTATCTGACTGCTCAAGTTGTCCTGTTATTGTAGGCAACTTACCATACATACAAATCATTAGAGTCACCTACTTCAAATCTTAACATTTACTGCATAAAACTGTTTTTAGATATTTGTCGCAAGGTGTTAGTCAACAATTTTTATCGTGGTCATTTCATATAGGGAAAACAACTGAGAAAAATCATTATGGAGACATGTGAAATAATATGGAAAGTTTTATCGCCAATATATGTATCCCTTCCTACTAATGAAGATTACAAACAAATTGTCAAAGACTTCTATAGATTGTGGGATATACCTAACTGTTTGGGAGTTATAGATGGCAAATACATAAATATACATTGACCTCCTAATTCAGTTTCCCTTTATTACGAGCACAAGGGTAATTTTAGTATTGTTCTGCTAGCAATATATGACGCTAATTACTGTTTTACGCGTGAAAGTGATGGAGATATAACTTTGTAGATACTAGTTCGGTATGTGCCATATATTAATCTTTACGTATATTTATTGTAGGAATACGAATGAACACGAAGTTGGGAAGAGCCTTATTCAATAGTCAATATCCGCTTCCACCTCCACAAGACCTACCAAACAGCCAAACGATTTTACCTCACTTAATTGTGGGCGATTCAGCATTTCCAGTAAAATATAATTTAATGACACCATCTGCTGGGAAACTGTTGGATACAAAAAAACAAACTTATAATTTTAGATTATCAAGAGCTCGCAGAACTATTGAAAATAGTTTTGGTATTTTGGTGCCAAGATGGCGTATCCTGTTAACTATAAATGCTTTGCCAGAAAATGCGACTAAAATAGTGCTAGCCACTATTACCCTACATAATTATATTAAAATAACATCTTTGGACCAAAATAATTACTGTCCTCCGAACTACTTGGATTTCGAAGAAGAGAGTGGCAGTTTACACCTCGGCGAATGGAGAAATGAAATACCAACGTTACCATTCCGAAAATGTAACTTGGTTCAAATAATTCCAATAAAACTTCTTTTGTTTTACGAGACTCGTTAACGAATTATTTTATGGTGCACTTGAGAAATACGCATAGAACTGAAGAACATTAGTGCTTTATATAAATAAAATAACTATATATTTTTTTTATTCGTATTGACGGCATTCACATATGCAATATATTGGAGAATAAAAGCTTTCGTTTGTTTCTTGAGTCTCATTCTCTATTTGCTCCATTAGAAGGTCAACTGTACCCCAAATTTTTCATCTCCATTTTGCTGTGGTTTAGTTAGCCGCGCATTCATAGCCTCCTTAATATAAATGTTTCAGTTAGTCGAAATGAGAACATATATATTACATAATAAGCAAAAATTCCTTAAAAGTTTCAACAGCACTTCCAAATGTTTCGTCAATACTTTACTTCTTAACTTTAAAGTGGCTTGTGTTTTACAATTGTCCAACTGGGCTAGAGCTGGTAGAAATAATATCATTATTCTCGGACCCATCCTCAGATTGAATTGAAACATTGCTTGTAGTTCTAAAAAAATAATAAACCTTTCAGTACCGGTAGGTATAAATACAAAATTGGTAAGCATACTTGGAGGGTATATTGTACGCATTTAAAAAAAGATTTTCATACAGATCCTAAGATGTTCTCTCAAATTGATAAGATTCACTACCAGTAGGTATATAAATAAAAGGTATATAAATAAACAGAAAAAATTGATAATAGGTACTTACTGCTCGTATTTAATTTTATACCAATTTCTTGCCAAATTTTTGTCTTTTTAATTACATTTTAGTACCCAGAACATTGCTTGATATATAAACATTTATGTTTTCTCACTTCTTCAATCAATTTTTCATTAAAATTTTCCATGTTATTACAATTTTTTTCTAGTACACACTTCCAAAATGAGGCATACAAATTAAAAGTAAGGATAGTTTCACGACGTTGAGCGCGAAGAGAAAACGTATATTAAACCGCATGAAGTAAAAAGCATGTGATTAGATTGACATTTG
This sequence comes from Adranes taylori, assembly GCA_009867245.2. Lineage (NCBI taxonomy): Eukaryota > Metazoa > Arthropoda > Insecta > Coleoptera > Staphylinidae > Adranes > Adranes taylori. The sequence goes on from WYDF02064345.1 coordinate 37,497, forward strand.
TTATTTAAATGGGTGATAATAAAATTAAAATTATTTCATGTATATAGACAAAATGATTGTTTTTGGAACACTAGTAGTGAATATTTAAACATATTCACTTAAAGAATAAAACGTGGTTGACTATAATTTTTTCTACAGCTTAAAATTGTTATTGCTACTTTGTTTGATTAATTGTTAACCACTGAAAAGATACACCTCCTTTAGTTACACAATATGTTGCTATTGCTGTTCTCATATTTATTGCATTTGTTTCTAGTGAAAATGTTGACTCATTTTTCAGATTGGTGAAAACTTGGGATGATTGTTTTATAGCATCAATGTCTAGTTTGCTCGGTATGTTTTGGGTTAACCAATTATGAAGCATACAGGACATTTAATAATCCAGTCATTTCTACCATTTAATTTTTTTCAGTTTCACATATTGCATTGACTTTGAATGCGAGAATCGCCACACACAGTATCTTTGTCAAAGCCCTCTAAACAAATAAAAACTTATGCGTTTACTTAGCAAGCTCTCAAAGTTAACACATGCTCATAAGATATATATGCGAGAAAGAAACGCAAGTGTAGACGCAGCGTAATTTTCACCTAATTTTAAGCTTGTTTTACAATTACCAATTATTTCGATTCTTATCATTATGAAATGATTGAAAATGTCAAAGTAAATTTAATGCGGACCTTATATGATCATTCGGAATGACATCCAGACAGAGGATTGATACAGATTGATATTCTGATTGAAGATGTAAGGTCAAGACTGATGGACTGATGAATGGATTGACGACTTTCAAAAATATTTTGAAATCCGAGCTTCAATCATAGGAAATGGAGTGGAGACTGAAGTCTGAATGGTAGTGCAGTGACACTGTCATTCTTTTCTTGTCTTGGTAAAGTAGTCATGGCGGACGATGGTGTTTGTACTGTTGATATAGACGACGCAGATGACGAGTTACTCGTTGGTGCTAGCGATTGTTTAAAACGTTTTATAAAAGTTTATGGATCTTTACCTGAGCTGTGGAATAAAGTGCTTTTCTAGCTATATGAATAAGTATAAAAAACAAACAGCGTTAGAAAAACTTCTCGTAATCTACAGAGAAATAAAGCCTAAACCTACAGTCGACGTTATGAAAAACACATTCCGTGCAAAGTATAGCCGAGAGCAAAACAACATTAAAAGCTCATTGAGAAGTGGTGCGGGAACGGATGAACTCACAAGCCTACTTCATGGGTATTGTACGCCTTAAAATTCGTACAAGATATGAAAAGCCCTGCTTCTTTAAACAATCAAAATGAGGAACCAGAGGTAAATAATATAATAATTATACCTTCTTTTTGAATAAAACGTTCGACAATAGGTGCATACATTAGCCCACAAAACATAATATTTATAATATCTACCAAAATACCTCATAATTTTTTAAGTATTTATTTCATTATTTTTCAATGAACATGAAAAAAAAACTTAAACATAGAAATAAAAAATGAAAAATTATAAAACTTTAGAAAAGTTATATTTCATCGGATTCTTCATGGCGTTCAATACTTTCTTGACTTTTGTAGTAGTCAGCAAAACTATCTCTAACAGCTTTGGCTGCCGTGGGATTATTTTTAAGTTTTGTTTTCTTTGCAACTGCACCAAAGGAGATTAACTAGTGCCTCCTCAATGCAAGGCAAATAATTGGTCCCATTCTCCTCTAGTAGAAAGTCATGTAGGTAGCAGCATGCTAAAGTTACAATAGTCGCTTTCTTCGGGTCGAGGTCATCATTATCATCATCATCAAACAGCTATATAGTCATCCACTGCTGGACATAAGCCTCCCGTAAATATTTCCATTTCTCTCTATCCCGTGCTGCATTCATCCAGTTCGTGTGAATGCGCTTCAGATCGTCTGACCATCTAGTGGGCGGTCTG